>PVKV010023094.1:0-28634 GCA_004027835.1 Alouatta palliata | reverse complement strand
CTTGCACGAGGCTCAGGCCCTTAGCCACACGCGGCTGCAGGAACCCGCCTTTCCACAATTCCTTGAGTCTGCAGGGTGCCCGTGGCCATTCACGCACTCTCCCTCTGTCTGTGGCTCCACCAGCTGCCCAGCACCCTCGAAGCCAGAAGTCTAGGAATCCTCTCTGAGGTCTCCTTTCAAGCCCCACTCCCAACCAGTCACCAAGCCAGTCCCTCCTCCAGACTCCATGGCCCATCTCCACCATGGCTGCCTCAGGTCAGCCCTGCTACTCACAAGGTACAGACTCACCTGCAGTGCAGAGACCAAACACAGAGCAGCTCCTGTGCCTCCCAGAGGGCAATGCCCTGCACAGGGCATTTCCACTCAGCTCCACACCTGGCTTCTGCTCCAGGGTCTGCAGAGGCTGCTCTGGTTTCCACCCCTTCCCAGCCAGCAGGTGGAAGTGGGGGGTCAGCAGGTTCCTATCCAGAAGTCGTGAGGAAGCTGAGCCCACAGCCACCTCCCACATTTCAACGGCAAATCTTTGTTTCACAGCCATTCTTAGCTGCAAGAGAGGCTGGAAGACATGCTGAGACTCCCAAACTGGAGGGAACATCAGCTACTAAAGGGGAAAGGGGAGGGTGGACGCCCCTGAGGGATAAGTGATCTGCCCTCCTGGACTGCTCAGGGGCATCTAAGATCACCCCAGCCCCTGGTTTCGTCCCCCTCGAGTCAGTCGTCTCCAGCACACTCTGCCAAATCTCATCAGGAAGCAACGTGGGTCCTCTCATGATGCTGCTGGCAGGAGACACGGTTAACCCACCCATGCAGTTTAGGCTAACCTCTTACCAGCACAGGCTGGCGTCACTAAATAATTGGGTTTGAAGAATATATAATTGAATCTCAAATCTACATGGTAAAAGCAATGTTTTAGCAATTGCATGTTGATTATAAAAAAATGTCAATCCATACTTCATACTTCACATTATGCAACAATAACCCAAACTTCAGATGGATCAGAGACCTCAGTGTGAAAACTGAAATTACAAAAATAGAAAATAATAACAGGAAACACATAAAACATATATAGGAGAAAAAATAAAAGGAAAATGATAGACCTGAGCCATCAACATAAAATATATCTATGTTAAACAAAAGGCACAGTAGGTAACAGGGAATATCATTACTACTAATAGTGCTATGTAACGAAACACTGAATATTCCTGCCAGCCCTAAACCATAAAAAATCAGGGTTAGGGTTTTAGGGCCACACTGGGACTTCATGGTCCTCTGTACACTGAACTGCTAGGTGGAATTCCTGAGCTGGGCCACTGTTTTCCACAAACTCTCCAGAGCTGCCCAAACCATCCTCTCCCCGAACCTTTGCACTCCTCATTATCAGCCATCCAGGGCAACAGCCAGGCTCTCAGGGTTTGCCTATGACCAAGCAACCAGCAGGCTTGAGGTGAGGACACCCCGCCTCCCTGCAGAGACAGCCACACGTAGAGAAACCATCCTGTAGACTGTACGCATTGGTCAGGACCACGGTGGTGATGGATGAGAAGGTGCAAGCTTCCGTTTTTCATGTTCAGTCTTTAACTGCAGTGTGTGTTTTGCCCTTGCGTTACATTGTCTCTTTAAGGCTGTGTTTCTGTCTAGTAGCCTTTTCTATACTGAAAATTATATTACAGTATGTAATCACATAATCATATAAAATTATAGTATATAATTATACAAGTTACTATTACATTACAGCATAATCACCTAATATGCAATTATAATATTATGGCTGTGACTTGTACAGGAATCATTGCATCAGTCAGCAGGACAAGCTGTGTGGTTGTAACAAACAATCCCCACCTCTCAGTGGCTGGAAACTGCAGCTGCTCCTGCTCTCACATGTGTCAGCCCAGGTCCCAGGGGCTCCAGTTCACACCAGCTCATTCAGGGAGTGTCTGCCAGTCTACACTGTCTGAAATGCTCCTATTTGCCACAGCAGGTGGAAGAGGAGGGGCATTCTCACTGGTCTTCAAGGTGTCTTTATGGCAGAGACACATGCCACCTCTGTTCACATCCCGTTGGCCACAGGAGCTTCGAGGTGCAGGGAAGTGCAGTCCCAGTTGGAGCTCAGACCAGAAGGCCTCCAACGCAGTGAGCAGCACGAAGGTCGCCCACCCAGCCTGCCACCACCTCACCCTAGGTCCTGGCCATGCCTCAAGGGGAACCAGCTGGGAACAAGAAACAGAGAAAAAACACGACCAGGAAGGGCCCAGCCATGGCCACCGTGGGAACCCTGCCCGAGCACTGCATCTGCATCCTCAGTTTTCCCACCACACTTCGTGCCTGGCGTAATCTCCTGTGTCTTTGCTTCTCGTGAGACAGACGGGCTTTCTGGGTGGCCTGTGATCGTTGCCTCTCAACATCACCTCTAGGCAAGCCCCTCCCTGCAACTTGCTTGTGACAAACAGAATAGGACGAAGCTAACCAGCTACACTAAGCACTGGTGTGTGGTTCTGTCACAGAAGACTGCAGAGCCTGTCTGGAGTCTGTTTCCTGCAAGCTGCAAGGGACCCAGCAACCACACTCAGCCTCGCAAGGCCCAGCACTGGGGGTGACCTCTGGGAGCTGAGCGCACCCCCTGCCAACAGCCAGCAAGAGTCTGAAGCGGTCATTCCTGCAACTGCGAGGGGATGAATACTGCTGACAAGCACAGGAGCCGGGAAGGGAGCCGTATGACTCCATGTTTACATGCTGATAAGACACACCTGAGACTGGGCAATTTACAAAAGAAAGAGGTTTATTGGACTTACAGTTCCACATGGCTAGGGAGGCCTCACAATCATGGTGAAAGGTGAAAGGCACATCTCACATGGCGGTGGTTGAGAGAGAGAATGACAGTTGAGCAAAACTATCGTCTCTCCTGAGACTTATTCAGTACCAGAGAACAGTACAGGGAAAACTGACCCCATGCTTCAATTATCTCCCACTGGGTCCCTCCCACAATATGTGGGAATTATGGGAGTACAATTCAAGATGAGATTTGGGTGGGGACACAGGGCCAGACCATATCATTTTGCCCCCTCACATGTCCTCACATTTCAAAACCACTAATGCATTCCCAGTAGTCCTCCAAAGTCTTAACTCTTTTCAGCATTAACTCGGAAGTTCAAGTCCAAAGTCTCATCTGAGACAAGGCAAGTCCCTTCCACCTATGAGCCTGTAAAATTAAAAGCATCTTCCTAGATACAATGGGGGTAGAGGCATTGGGTAAATACACCCATTCCAAATGGGAGAAACGGGCCCAAACAAAGGAGCTATGGGCCCCATGCAAGTCCAAAAGTCAGCAGGGCAGTCAAATCTTAAGGTTCCAAAATGATCTCCTTTACTCTACATCTCACATCCAGGTCATGCTGATGCAGGAGGCGGGTTCCCATGGTCTTGGGCAGCTCTGCCCCTGTGGCTTTGCACGGTACAGAGTGCAGAAATTTGCGTAAGTACCAAAGCAGCCTCCCTCCCTACTGCTTTCATCGGCTGGTGTTGAGTGTTTGCAGCTTTTCCAGGCACACAGCACAAGCTGTCAGATCTACCATTCTGGGACCTGGAGGACAGTGGCTTTCTTCTCACAGGTGCACTAAGCAGTGCCACAGCAGGGACTCTGTGTGGGGGCTCTGGCCCCACATTTCCGTTCTTCACTGCCCGAGCAGAGGTTCCCCATAAGGAGCCGGGCCCTGCAGCAAACTTCTGCCTGGGCATCCAGGCATTTCCATACATCTTCTAAAATCTAGGCAGAGGTTCCCAAACACCAGTTCTTGACTTCTGTGCACCTGCAGGCTCTAAACCACATAGAAGCTCCCAAGGCTTGGAGCTTGCACCCTCTGAAGCCACAGTCCAAGCTCTACGTTGGCCCCTTTCAGCCATGGCTGGAGCAACTGGAACACAGGGCACCAAGTTCCTAGGCTGCACACAGCACGGGGACCCTGGGCCTGGCCCAGGGAACCATTTTCTCCTGGGCCTCCAGGCCTGTGATGGGAGGGGCTGCCATGAAGACCTCTGACATGCCCTGGAGACATTGTCTCCATTGTCTTGAGGATTCACATTTGGTTTCTAGTTACTTATGCAAATTTCTGCAGCCTGCTTGAATTTCTCCTCAGAAAATGGGTTTTTCTTTTCTATTGATAGGCTGCAAATGTTCTAAACTGCTATGCTCTATTCCCTCATAAAACTGAATACCTTTTTGTTTGTTTGTTTGTTTTGTTTTTATTGCATTTTAGGATCTGGGGAACATGTGAAGAACATGCAAGATTGTTGCAAAAACTGAATACCTTTAACAGCACCCATGTCACCTCTTGAATGCTTTGCTGCTTAGAAATTTCTTCTGCCAGATACCCTAAATCATCTCTCTCAGGTTCAAAGTTCCACAAGTCTCTAGGGCAGGGACAAAATCTGTCGGTCTCTTTGCTAAAACATAACAAGAGTCACCTTTGCTCCAGTTCCAAAGTTCCTCATCTCCATCCGAGACCAGCTCAGCCTGGACCTTGTTGTCCATATCGCTATCAGGCTTTCGGCCAAAGCCATTCAACATGTCTCTAGGAAGTTCCAAACTTTCCCATATTTTCCTCTCTTCTTCTGAGGCCTCCAAACTGTTCCAACCTCTGCCTGCTACCCACTTCCAAAGCCACTATCACATTTTTGGGTGTCTTTTCAGCAGCACCCCACTCTACTGGTACCAATTTACTGCATTAGTCCATTTTCATGCTGCTGATAAAGACATACTCGAGACTCAGTAATTTACAAAAGAAAGGTTTATTGGACTTACAGTTCCACATGGCTGGGGAGGCCTCATAATCATGGTAGAAGGTGAAAGGCACATCTCACAGGGAGCAGCAAGAGAGAGAATGAGAGTCGAGGAAAACCATCAGGTCTCCTGAGACTTACTCACTACCATGAAAACAGTATGGGGGAAACCGCCCCCATGACTCAATTATCTCCCACCACCAGGTCCCTCCCACAACATAGGGGAATTATCAGAGTACAATTCAAGATGAGATCCGGGTGGAGACATACAGCCAAACTATATCAGGAGCCCTTCCCCACACGCCCAGCTGAGAGCCCAGCCCTGGCTACTGCGGCGATTACAGGCTTAGAGGCCAGAGGGGAGGATTGAGCAAAGCCATGCCTGCATCCCTGACCCACAAAAATCAGATGTGAAATGTGTGCTTTTTTAAGCCAGGCTTCTTGTAATACTGTCATGCAGCAATAGACCACCAAAGCACCACCCAGAAACAGTCTGCTGCCAGAGCTGCGGGAGCGGCTTTGGGAGCCTGCAGCAGGCAGAAGCCAGAAAAGGTTGAGGACCAGGATAAAGAAAGCCAGAACAACCTCGAGCAGAATGTGGGCAAAAAGGCAGACACAGGGATGCCACAGAGAGGACATGCAGGAATTCGGAGCATGGGACACTCACAGGGTGGCAGAAAGCTCAGCTGCGGCATCTCCTGCAAGGCATGGGAGGCAGCATCACAGGTGACTTTCGAGATGTTAAAGGCGTCACCTGGTTCCTCCTGTCACTTCTGGTGAGATGCCCGAGGAGAAGGCAAGACAGAGCCAGGACTGGCAGCAGAGCACGTTCAGGGCCCCCAGATGGCATCAGAGCTGACTTTAATGCATTGTCAGAAAACGTGATCTGGCAAAAAAGACGAGGTGCAGCTAAGAAGACCCCAGAAACATCCAAGGTCGGAGAATTTGGTCACACGAAGGGTCTGTTGTTTCTCAGCCACCTCAGCAGGAGGCTAAGACAGAAGGGAGGCTCATCTCAGAACGAGTACAGCTTTCATCTAGCAGAGTGAACCCCAGCGAAACCCACGGAAGGCACACAAACTTCTCCAAATAATTTCAGCAAAAACCCCACCAGCTTGGCCGGCATGGACAGAATCTAGAGAACAGACTGGATGGAGAGCAGGGCCTAGGACCTCACAGGGTGCACAGGTGTATATGCCGATGCTGTGTGTGCTGAGGCCGGGTTGCTGTGCAGCCACAGACAACTGGTGCTAGGCACTGCTCCCTCACCCAGCTGCTGAGTTGCTCAGGCCTCGTCATGCTGGTACTGTTGCATGTGTCTCTCGAGAGCCCATGAGCTGCTGCTTCCTGTCCCTTCATCGATATATCCAAGAGGCACCGAGAGTGCCCGGGACATGCACGCACTCCACAGACACCTGCTGAATGAACAGTCTCAGGCTCCCCACCCATGACTCCTGAGAGTCTTTGCCCAGGGAGGCGCGGCCGCTTCTTTCTTGCTTGCCCTCATTTCCTGGAGGTGCCACATACACTTCCTCCTTTATTCGATGGTCACTGGGCATCCACTAAGTGGTGCAGGGCACTGCCCCAGGAAAGTTCAAAACACAACCCTCAGGGAGCGTTCATTCCAGCAGAGGACGGGGGGCAATAACAGCCGAGAAATCATCAACCATGTAGCGTGTCGGACAGCAATAAAACAGAGAGGAAGGAAGAGAGAAAGCATGCTGGGTCTCACCACCCACAGGGCCATGCGGGTCTCGCCACCAACCTGGGAGCCCTTGGGAAGTTGGGGATGAGGGGAGTTCAAGCCAAAAATATGAACTCAGCCCCAGATGTGGCATCACAGGGGACCCCTCTGTTCTGAGTTGAATTGTGTCCCCCCAAAATTACGTGTTGAAGTCCTAACCCCCATTTCATCAGAATGAGACCTTATTTGGAAACGATGTGACTGTAGAGGTATCAGTTCGGATGGGTTTCTGCTGCCGAAGGATGGGCCTCAATCCACGATGACCGGGTCCTTACACAAAGGGGAAGTGTGGACACAGAGCCACGCACAGGGAGAACTCCCAGTGACGATGCAGGCAGGGCTCGGGCGATGCACCCCACACAGTCTGCCAGCAGCCCCCGTGGCAGGAGAGAGGCTAGAACCAAGCCTCTGTCCCAGCCTTAGACTCGGAGGGACCAGCCCTGCCCACACCTGGGTCTCAGACCTTTGGCCACCAGGCCTGGGAGACGAGACCCTGTTGCTGAAGCCCCCAGCCGTGATGCCTTGTTGCGGTGGCCCCAGGACCCTCCTGGACCTCCTAGCAGGAAAGGGAAGAGGCGTGCCCTCTCCACAAAGCCCCGAGCCTCCAGGTCTGGTCCTGATGCTGCCCCCGACCAAGCGGCAAAACGGCAGTTTCTTCTCCGGAGCGTTCGTGTCATGGACAATAAGAGCTTCTCTTTCTGTCGTTTTCAAACAGGCAATGAAAAGGTTGCTAAGCGTATAAGTCATTTTAACTGATTCATTGATCTGAATACTTTTAAAGTAAGACAGTAAGTATTTCTGCCACACTTTGAAGTCAGGCTCTGCACTCCGTATCCTCCCTCAGGGTTATTTTATAGCCATTAACAATGTGTTCCTTTTATCTGGGGCCTTCAATTAATTGAATTTCTGAAATTTTTTTATATAAAAATCAGCTAACTCCTGGAGGACATCCGTGCATGATTTACTGCCACGGTAATTAAAAGCCGGGTGCATTACACTGGTCACTGCAGGCGTGCTGCTGCCATCAGCACTGAAGTTTAACTCAGGATTGGAACGCTTCCCAGATGTCTGTGAGACCACGGGGTGTGCTTTAATTTTTAGGATTGTCTTTGGGTGGCCGGCTCGTGTTCCTGAATGAGCCCTTCAAGGGAGCCCCCATGCTCACAGGACAGCCACGTGCAGACACAGGCCAGCTCCTCACCACAAACGGCAAAACGTGGCGCATCCCACATGCACTGGTGTTCCCACTTCATGTCTCTTTCCAGGTGTCATGGCAGAGGAGGTGAGTTTCACAGACCTCCACAAAGCCCTCCTGGGGACTGTGCGGAAAAGGTCGCAATGCCCTGCCGTGGCGGGACAGAACTGGCAGCAGAGGACTTGGCCTGAGGGCGGCACCCAGGCCCGACTTCCTGGGGCTGACGGAGGTCACTCTTAGGAGGGTTCTGCCTCTTCTCCCCTATTTACGTACTGACCCGTGAACACACTACGTGGTGTCTTGTCACCTTCTGTTTATTAAAGAGCATTTTGCATCCAGGTACTAGAGCGTAGTCCCTGCGATGCTACTTCTCATGTCTGCTGTGGGGAAAACATCCTCCCTGCAAACTCCAGGCAGGAAGCCCCGTGAGGCCCCGTGTTTCTGCACCGCTCCTGCATTTGTAGTTCAGGGGTTTTGAGGTTCTTCCCACATACAGCAATAGGCAAATAGTCACTGCATTTAAGATATACTTTTACATTTCTTCTCTACCGACTGAAGATTTTCTTAATGCTACAGCAAATAATTTAAAATAATATTCGAGTCCCTTGGCAGTCATACATGCTGCCTTTTTCTACAATTTAAAATAACGTAATCTCGTGTGGATGTTTCTTCCAGCCGGGGCTCTCATGATTTGAGGTTGTGCCTGGTAAACATTTCAAATTTAAATATACAGACTGCAGACATTGCTGGAACTAAGAGCCTTTCACTTTTAATAATGAAACCTTCTTAGAATTTGCTGATGCATTTCAGTATTATGGATATCGTTTCTTCATCCTGAAAAGAGGAGAAATAAATAACTTCCCAACTTTTCTCCCTCATTCCAGCCTCACAAGGACAGGACAGCAGGAGAAGGAGAGTGAGAGGCTCAAGCTTCCATGCCCCCGCTAGCCACTGGTGGTCACTGCAGCAGCCACCCGCACCACTGAACCTTAGCCACACAGTGTGGTCTCCACGCAAATGCCACTCTGCTTGGGAAAGAAACTCGCTGTGTCTGGCCTAGCACTGTACAAGGGAGGCTGCCCCTGCAGTCCTGGCTGGGGCCCCAGGCTGGGGATCCCCTGAAGCAGCCAGGAGCTCAGGGAACTTCTGGAGATGAAAGACATTGTTGTCCACGCCACACCCCTAGGGAGCGGCACCCTACAAACACTGTCCTCTGCTACGTCAGGACCAGCCTTCCAAGGACAAGAGCGTCTCTGGGAACCAGTGCCCAGGGATGCTTCGGAGACCATCCTTACTTCAGGCCGGTTTTCCAGGCCTCCTCCTTGGCCTGGAGAAGGGCCTCCTTCCCCTCCTGGGTCTCCGGAAAGGGTGGGGAGAGCAAGGTTGTGGGGCTCTGGGTGACAGCAGGCACTGGGGGCCACGTTAGGACTGGGCCTCAGGACAATCCAGCATGGCGTGTTCCACCCCAGATGCCTGTGCATGTTACAGCAGCATCCAGGCGAGGAGGCGGAGGAGGCAGCATGGCCAAGCCCCAAGGGCGCAGAGACTTCTATTTCAGATTGCACTCTGGGGGCCCTGCCAGCAGGAAGAACAAAGGAGGGATTGAAAGAGGATCCATGGGGGGAGCAGGATACGGAGCAGAAGCCAGGCACAGCCAGCCCTGGAGGACGCACCCCTGCAGGGTGGCCCAGGCTGCACACAGACTTTCTGGATTGGCTGCTCACGTGGAGGCCCCAGACGGATGCTCCCTGCCAGGCCTCCTGGCTAAGACCTGGGGATTTCCATCCTTTCCTCAGAAGGCCAGCCCAGGAAGGCCTGGAAATGCAGCAGAGGGGTTGGGGGCAGCTCCCCTGCCCACAAGGTCAAGGGCTGAAGGGCAGCTGAGGACAGAGCATCATGGTGGGGAGAGACACAACTGGCCCTGCCCTGCAGGAAAGGGCATAAAGTCACACATGCAGCCTCGCTGGGAGTGGGGACGGGGTTGTTTCAGACAAAGTCAGAGACCTGACTTTCTCAGAGCTACGAAGATCCTAGAAGTGGAGCCCTTGTGGCTGGCGGTGCCCCTGGGCTCCGCGTCTGTGGGCCTCAGGGCCTCTCAGCCACTGTTGCTGCTGTTGAAGAGGCCGCAGAGCCTGTGGAAGGAGTTCATGGGGTGAAGTGTGGCTGGGAAGGCACAGTCCTGGCTTACACTGCACCTTCGCAGGAACCTCAGTCCACATCAGGAGGGGCCTCCTCTCCCTCACTGGGTGCAGCCAGCTGGGCCTCAACTCCCTCTGGCTGGCATCAAAGATGCCCTCCCCACCTCCCAAGGAGGACACTTCCATTTGACATGGAGGGCACTCCTGCTTCCGTCCATCTGCCCCCCACACTTCCAAGCAAGTTGGAGGGAAGAGACCTGAACCAGAGCCCCCTTCCCTGTGCCCCAG
Organism: Alouatta palliata; assembly: GCA_004027835.1. Taxonomy (NCBI): domain Eukaryota; kingdom Metazoa; phylum Chordata; class Mammalia; order Primates; family Atelidae; genus Alouatta; species Alouatta palliata. Next base: position 18,496 of record PVKV010023094.1, on the reverse strand, counting down.
AGTCTGCCCATGGTGGCACTGGTGACTCACACACATGGTCTGGGCCACGCCTTATGGTCCAGTCCACCTCTCTGCTGCCAGAGCAGGCCAGAGACCAAAGCCTGTCCTTCCCAGGGGAACCCCTGGAGTTCCGGATGCAGCACCTGGCCCTCTTCTTTCCCCGTGGAAGCCACGAGGGTGGAGGAAAAGAAGGATGAGCAAGACCTGCAGACCAAGATGGTCCTTGCGCTGCAGGGAGGGAAGCAGACACCTGCCGCCTTCCCACGGCTGCAGAGAGAGCTGAAGGAAACAAGAAAACCGTGCAAGTAACTTTTTCAGAGATTGTCCAAGTCAACAAATCTCAAATGTCACTGCCTGACCACAGACCACAAGAAACAAGTTCATGGTTCTTGAAGTAAAATGATGGGGGAGGAAGGCAGAATAAAAACAGAAAGTAGATATATGTGGGGACTCCCCCAAATGTCCCATGGCACTGCTCAGAAGGACATCCTCCAGACAGGAGTGAGGCTGTCTTGCAGCATGGGAATCAGGATGTGCCTGCGGCCCCAGCCCAGCCAGTGGCTGGCAAGTGGCCTCTGGGGCCTTAGCTCCTCCATACCCCAGGAGCCCTGGGCCCTGCCATCCTCAAGGCCTTTCCGGCTCTGATCTGGGCAGATGGTCACCTGCTGCTCCAGCCTCCCTTCCGGGCCTGACTTGACCTCTGCAAGCAGCAGCTCTGTGAATGACAACACAGACCTGTGCCTAGCTGCAGGAGAGCAGGGTGGCGGGCTCCCAGCTGCCTGAGGGAGGGGCAGGGCGAGCTGTAGGCAGACCCACCTCCCCTGAATGGGTCCTGGCCTCAGGCTGCTGAAGCGGAAGGCACTCCAGCCCCAGCCGAACCCCAGACCAGAAGTCCAGCCCCCACGTCCTCCCCCAGCCCTGGTGGTTGGGACCAAGCTCCCCGCCAGGAAATACTGGCAGCCCAAGCAGGTCACAGACTCACTGGTCCCCAGGCGGCTGTCACTGCGGTCCACTCACCCCCACTTGCCCGGGTCCTGGCGCCGGCAAGTAGGCTTTGGCCCTGCCACCGCCTGCTGTCCTGAGAGTGGGCCGGGAAGGGACTAGTGTGGGCACCAGGAGAAAACCGAGAACTGGGCCGCTTAGCTCGGACAGAGTTGGGGGAGGGGCAGGGGAGAAAAGGCCAGGCCTGAGAGCCCCGCAGCCAATTCCCAGGGTGGCTCAGGCGGGAGAAGCAGCCTCGCCCTCCACAGGCCCTGGGGGTGCTGGGTAGGGGGAAAGTACCGACACTTAGGAGGGACTCAGGAAACCCTGCGGACCTCGAGCGTGGCTATTTCCGGGCGCGGCTCCTCGCGCCGGGCCCAGACGTCCCCGGGTGGGGCAGCCCAAACGCGGAGAGGGGCCCCGTGGGCCGAGAGCCCGCGGCTGCAGCGAGCTTAGCTTTTGGCCAAATCCGGCCTGCGCGCCTTCCTGCTGTTGGGTCAGGGCTGAGTGTCCTCCCGGAGCCCTGCGTCACCGCCCAGACAGCGCCCAGCGTCCCTACCGGCAACCAGGCGTCCTCACCCCAGCGCCTGCACCCCGTGCGCCGCGCGCGGGCCGGGCGGAGGGAAAGTTGGCAGGAGCGCGGCGCCCGCGGGAGAAAGCGTTAATGGGAGGCCGGGTGGGAGCAGCGTGCTCGCTCGCCCACGTCACGCCGGTGCGGGCTCGGCTGACGACCGCGGCGCCTGGGGACGCCGGCGCGCTCCGCTCGCCAGGTGCTCCGCCTGGAAATGTCTCCATTAGTTGTCGCCTGCTCCCCGCTGGAGCGCGCGCGCCGAGCTGCCGCGCGGAACCCTCGCCTGCGGCCGGGAGTGGCCCAGCGCCACCGCAGGTAGGTGAGGGCCCCGCGCCCGCCCCCGCCCCGGGGTTCCAAGACCCCTCCCCCATTCCGAGGAGGCGGAGGCTCCGTGCGGCCGCCGAGGGGCGCGGGCGGCGGCGGCAGCGGCGACTCCCCGGTGCGTCCCGGGCTGCGCGCTGCTCCCCGCGGCCCCGGCAGCTACACGGCGCGGACGGGAGCTTCCCCAGCTCAGGTAGGGAGTCGGCTCCGCCGCACAAACTTTGCTCTTGCGTTGGAGGGGACAAAGTTTGCCACTCGCCGGGGGCTCTCCAGAGGCCGCTGCGTTTGCTGCAAGTTCGGGAGGCAGGGTGAGCGGGCGGGCGTGGGGCGCGGGGTGGGGGGCCGGGAGTGGCAAGGCCTGAGGCCTAGACGCCCTAACTGCGCTCCGTCCTGCCTCCGGCCGTGCCCAGGGAGCCAGCGGCGGGGGCGCGGCGGGAGAACGGAGGGAGAGGGCCGCGGGCCCCACATGAGGGCGGTTGGGAACCCGGAGATTCAAAGCTTCTCTCTGTGGCTGCTACTCCTACCACCGGCTGGGAGGGGATCTCGGGGATGGGCTATGAAGAAGTGACCTGCCAACCTCGAGGTTCGCCAGTGCGGCGTCAGCGACGGTGGGGCCTCTGAGCCCCACACCCTACCCGGGTGTCCGGAGCAGTGAGCGGGCACAGGCGCCCCCAAGGGCTCTGGCCCCAGGCCTTCGAAAGAAAGGCCCCTGCCTGGTGCCCTAGGCTCTCGGCTTCGCCTTTGGTTGGGGTCAACTTATCTGGGCTGGAAGGAGCTCGGACCAGCTCTTAGTGCAGGAATGGGTGGCCCCCGGGGCAACTCCTGAAGCACCAGGGCTAAGCTGGCCGCAGAAGGGTCAGGTCCCGGCCTGTCTCCCTAGAGGCCTCCCATGGTTCCGACGGCCAGCAGCAACCCCCTCAAAATAGGTGGCCGGCCTGTGCTTTGCGTTTGGGGCCGACCATCCCCTGTCTCCCCTGCGGCCTGCTCTGGTCCTGGTCCTCCGCTGATTCGGGGCTCTCAGGCCTGCGGGATCACCTCACCTCACCGAGCTGACCTGGTGCTGTGTACTCCCGGAGCCGGGTGACTTCTGGCCCTCCTGCTCACGGGGGTATTTAGTACCCGGGATCCCTAGAGGGAGGAAGGTTCAGCACTCCGGGTCTATGCAAACGCGTTCAGCTGGTACCTGAGATGCTGACAGTCCTATCGCTGGTGAAAGGGGCATTGAGGCCTCAGCTCCAGGCTTGGACTTTTGGTAAAGGCACTTGGACAATATTCCAATATTATCTATGGGATATGGGTGGCCCAGCGAGAATCCCCATTTGGACAGGCGGGCCTAGCCAGGATACAGGGTTTCAATGAGACGTCCCTCCCGGTGGCCGCCTGCAGGAGAGAGGCTAGATTGACCCTGCGTCCTGGAAGACTAGTGGGGCCTGGGTGAGGCCGGGCGGGTCAGGAGGCCTCCGGCGCAGCTGCGAGCTTCCCGAGGCAGGGTAACTGTGACTGGGCCTGGACCCCACGCGCTGGAGCCTGGGGCGGGCAGGAAGTGGGGCATGGTGTGCAGCGGCCTGGGAACGCCGATTCCAAGGCCGGACTTCTGGCTCAGGGAGAAAGGGTCGCCCGCTGGTGGGGATTGGAGCGTCGATTTATGCACACAGGCTGGAAAGGCAAAGAAGAACAGGAGAAGGTGGCTTCGTGGTCAAAGGAAGCCCCCGAAATCCCTCCCCTAAGGGCCCCCACGGACCGGCGCACTGGGAAGTGGAGACTCCGTCTCACGGATTCCCAGCGTGAGCTCCTCTGCCCAGAAAATGAATGGCCGCCTATTCCAGGGCTTCGACTCCACTTGAGCCCCGCCTGGGTCTGGAAGGAAAGACACGCACCCGCCTCAGGTCGGGGTGGGCTGAGTCGCTCCACCAGAGCCCCGAGGTGCAGGGCGGAGGTGGCTGGGACCTGGGCCCTGCCCTCCTCCGCCGCCGACTGAGCGCTCAGTCGCTCAGGTTTCCGGGAATAGATGAGGAAAGGCCAAGCCGTTGTTGAAGGCCTTCCCTCCGCCTGTACTCCCCGTCGGAGCCCAGGACCCCGCTGGGCTCGCACCCCTCCCCTGGCCGGGCCTCATTACCTGGAGAGAGCCAGTTGTTTGTAAACAATAAATAATAGGAAGTAGGAGGCTGTTCAGGAAGAGCCAGAAAACTGGAAGGAGTGGGGAGGAGGGAGGGTGGGGGTGGGGAGGAGGGAGGGTGGGGAGGAGGGAGGGTGGGGGAGGGGAGGAGCAGGAGGAGAGAGGTTGGGAGATTCATTTCTAGCGAGAAGCCCCGGTGGCTAGTTTCTTATTATTTACAGGAAGGTGATATTAGCGATTCAGGTGAGAAAGAAATAAACACGGCCTGCCGCGAAATCAATACAGAATTCAGAAACAATTATTAATGTCATTTGACGCATGTTCTTTATATATTTCTCGGGGCTACGGACGCTAAACTGTCTGAATAATTTGCATGGAGCGGCTATTCATTATTTTCAAAGGTTTCCCTCTGCAAGCAGCTCGGATGTGGCCGGCTGCAGTCCAACGCGATCGGAGAACTCGTATTTTCATCTGTAAATTAAAGCAATTACGCAGCAGATATTATATGATGTGTACTGTGGTCTCCAGATAGTCATCAATCACCTTCAACCGAGCTGTCAAAAGAGCCGGCAGATTTCGTTTCTGGGAGGCAGGCTTGCAGCTGGGGAGAGGGCGAGGACGTCATCATTAATTAGAGGGTGACCCTGGGGCGATTCACAGGTCTGAACCCAGGAATCTTTCTGAGCAAGTCTGCACAACGCTGCCCGGCGCAGCTTCCTTCCCAGCCTACCACAGGAGGCCGACCCAGGGGACGAGAGCAACCGGGCCGAGCCCTGGTCCCGGGAGGGTGGTGGCGCAGAAGGCGGGGAGCGCGTTCGGGATGGCCGGGGCGCCCTCTGGCCGCCTGCTCACTGGCCTCCGCTTTGAACTTGGGCAAGGTCCCAGGGAGGGTACTGGCTGGGGAAGTCCTGGGGTGGGCGCTCGGCCCCCTCCTCCGATTGCTGCGTGCGCCCCGGACAGAAAGCTGGGCAAAACCGACAGAGGAGGGCGCCTCCGCCAGGCACCCAACGCCCCCTCCCCCGCAGCCAGCAATGCGGGGCGCCGGGAAGGGCGAGCGTAGCGGGAGGGGCCAGGGCCTGTGTTGAGGAACCTGCTCTTCCGAGCGCGCGGGTCCGTCCGGCAGTCCCCGGCTGAGCCGCGAGGGGCAGGGGGAGGCGGGCGGAGCGCGGCTGGCAGAAAGGGGATGGGGGAGGAAAGTCGGGGAAGTGAGGCGGGGGCGGTGGGCTGAGCGGGAACTTAAATCGCCGGGGTGGAGAAGGAGGGGCGCTCTCCGGTGACACTCGGCTGCCCAGAGGGGCAAAGCCGGCGGGCGCTCGCTGGGGCTGCCCTACAGCCCTTGGGCCGCCAGTCTCAGGGTGTCGGGCTCCGAGGAAGGCCCCAAAGCCCCACACACCTGCGCGCATAGGACCGGCACTCGCGGGCTCTGTGGCGGCCGCAGAGGGTTCTCAAAGTCCTTTCCGGCGTAGGGTGGGCACCGGCGGGAGGCGTCGCAGACTCCCGGTTGAAGAATAGTGGCGAGACGCGTGCGGGGCGCCTGCCGGCCCCTTCCTACCTCTGGGAGCAGAGCGCGCAAGAGCGAGGCGGTGTCGGCCGCCTGCGCAGCGCCGGGCTAATTTTAACTGTTGATTACCTTTTCAGCGAAGACTCACTCGCGCGTCCCTTCATAGGTCTCATTTGTAATTGAGACGAATGATTACAGAGGGGCGGGAAGGAGCAGCTGCTTATTAATTAATTTCTAATTAAAAGTGCCTCTCGTTCTCATGTGACTAAGGAGAAACGCCGCTCGCTGGGCGATATTGACTCGGACGGAATTCATTTGCTAACGCCCCGAGGAATGGCCCCTCGGCCCACCGCGCGGCCAGGACTGTTGTCGCCCTGCCCGGCCCGAGCCGCCTGCGGAGAGACCCGCGAGTGTGCCGCCCGGCCGGGCTGCGCGGCGTGGGGCTGACGTCAGCGCCTCAGCCGCTTAAAGACGCGCACATCTGACTTGACGGGTTCGCGCGACTCGTTTTTTTTTTTGTTTTGTTTTTTTTCTTTTTTGCAAATTATGCATTTCTGTCGCCGCTGCGAGGCCAGTCGGTCCAAGAGCCCCCTCGAGCCTCCGGAATGCGAAGTTAATAGAATCTCTGCGGCCACTGCGGCTCACTTTGCTACCTGGTTAGAAAAGTTTGCGGAGCGCAGGGGTGAACTAACCGGCTCTCCTGCTTCTCCCTCCCAGCGCCTAGAAGCCCGCAGCCCCAGAGCAGCGGCCGCGCGACACCGGCCCCAGCGCGCAGGACCCTGCTGGCCCCGCCTGTCCGCCCCGGGTCGCGCCCGCCATGTCCTACCCGCAGTTTGGATACCCCTACTCTTCGGCTCCCCAGGTAAGCGGAGCCCCCCGAGGCCCTAGCAGGTGCCAGTGATGGGAGCCCTAGATGGGGCCGAGGCAGGGCGGGCGGGTCCTACCTACGGCCGCCTGTGGCTTCCCAGATAGTAGGGCATGGGTCACGCGCCAAGCCCCTGGGGGAATCCCGAGGCGCTGAGAAAATCCGCCTGGCCGGGCCTGGTTTCCTGGTTTGATTCACAAGGCTCAGGCTGTGCCCCGATGAGTCCGAGGACCCGAAGGAGTTCTTGGGGAAGGCGGCTTGGGGCGCAAATGGCGTCAGAGGCCTTGGAAACCCTCCCAGGGAGAGTGTCGGTGCCCGGCTGGGCCCCACGTGACGAGGGAGACCAGGTGCTTGCAAGCTCGCGGAAAGGGGAGAGCGGCCTGGTGTGGACTGCGGGAGGCCCCCGGGGACTCGGGGCACGCCCTCGTGTGCGGCGCATGGGATTGGCAAGTACCAGGGCCCCGGCTTCCCGCCCTTCCTGGCGGCCTCTCTCTGCAGTTCTTGATGGCCACCAACTCTCTGAGCACGTGCTGCGAGTCGGGCGGTCGCACGCTGGCGGAATCCGGGCCCGCCGCCTCCGCCCAGGCGCCCGTCTACTGCCCGGTCTATGAGAGCCGGCTGCTGGCCACCGCGCGCCACGAGCTCAACTCGGCCGCGGCGCTGGGCGTCTACGGGGGTCCCTACGGCGGATCGCAGGGCTATGGCAACTACGTGACCTACGGCTCGGAGGCGTCCGCCTTCTACTCGCTGGTAAGGGGGGCATCTCTAGCCCCTGCCCTGCCCGGACCCTGTCCCTCGATTTGCCAAGCCCACTTTTCCCCCAGAAGGCTCACCAGTCCTCCAGGTCCCAGACTGTCGAAGGGGGCAGGCGCTCACCTGGGCTCCCTTCAACTTTGCGCCTCCCAGCCCGGTCCCTCGGAACCGCACCCCCTCGGAACCCCACCGCTGCGTCGCGGTGACCCGGCACGTGGCGGCTGCGTCGCGGTGACCCGGCACGTGGCGGCTGCGTCTCTTGGTTTTGGTACCCAACTAAACCCTAGTCAGCTTGCAGATCGGGTCTGCCTGTGCTCCCGCCTTCTTCCCTCCTGCTGCACTTTCCTCTCGTTCCCGGACCTCACGCCTCTCTCCCGGCCTCCTTCACGCTCCTGGCCTCCCTCTCCGTGTCCTCCCAGCCCCTCTCTGACTCAACCCTCCAGTTTCCCTCTTCCTCCCTCTCCCCTGCTTCCGCCCCCCCTCCTGGTTCCGCCCCCCTCCTGGTTCCTCCCCTCTCCTGGTTTCTACCCCCTCCTGGATCCTCCCCCCTTGTGGATCCTCCCCCACCCTGGCTCCTCCCCCACCTCTTGCTCCTCCCCATTTCTCTCCTCCCTTCTCCCCTCCTGGCCTCCATCCCGTCGCTCATCGTCCCTCCCCTTTCTCCACCCCCTCTCCTCCCGCCTCGAGTACATCACCAGAGGCCCCCAGCCCTTCCAATCCCCACTCCTTCTCCCAGCTGCCCCCTAATGCCAGCCCCCAGTTCTTTCTCGCTTCCTTCCATCTTCCTCCTCCTCCACATCCCCGCTCCCATCCCCCGACACCGCTTCCCCAACTCAGAACAACCTCACTTCCCGTCTGGAAGACCAGGTTCAAAAGCGGGCGGGGAAATCAGCTCCTTCGCTGCCGCTGCTGGGTGCAGGGCTGCCCAGGAATCCGGGCGAAGCCTTTGGAGCAGGGAGTTCCTAGAGAGGCTGGAGTGGGGTCGCCTCCCCGGAAACTGCGACCCCAGACTCCTGGCTCCTACAGAACAGCTTTGAATCCAAGGACGGGACGGGATCTGCGCATGCGGGCCTGGCGCCAGCCGCTGCCGCCTGCTATCCTTACGAGCCGGCTCTGGGCCAGTACCCCTATGACAGGTGAGGACCCGCCCCTCCTAACCAGCGCTGGCCCCGTGCGCTCTGCACTGTCAGCCACCACCCCCCCTCCACCATCACGCCCCCTTTCTGGAAGGCCGGAGGCCGGAAGAGAGACGCTTCTAGGTCAGACTGACCTGACTCTGGTCTATTGGGTCCACCCTCCTGGCGACCCTGCTCCTGCACAGCCACGGGTTAAAATGCTCCCGAGTCTCTCCCGCCCCCCACGTTGTTGGACCCCAGAAGTCCTCGATGCCCGGCAGACAGCTTTCAGGGAAGTGGAATCTGGAAGGCCACTTCACGGGCAGCCGCTGTGCACTCTGGGCACCTCCCTCCGAGTGTCCACTCTGCCCCTACAGTGGGAACGTGGGAGCCCCTGGTGGCCCTCCTGGCCCACTTTTGGACAGCATGCCCCACCTTCCTCGGTACAGCCATTGCAGACTTAGCCAAAGAAAGTCCACTTAGGCCCCCTGGGCACTTTCTCCACATGGAAAATAACTCTTCTTGGCCACAGGTGTTAACCTGTCAGGGTGTGGGCTCGTATGTCTAATACCTTTTTATGGTTTGGGGACCAAAGGGGGTAGGTGGTCATCACCATAAAATAATTGGCCTGGACCTCTCTGGCTTGGGAAGGATCTCAGGCTCCCTGTAAATTTAGTCAAATATGTTTGCCCATGGGCCACAGAAGACAAGTGCCAGCGGGCAGCAGCACCTGGTTGGGACTTGGGTCCTACCGGGCCTTATGACCATGACTACAACCTCACGACAGGAAAGCAAACCCCGTCCTTGCATGCCCCTGGCCGATCCCCAACCCGTCGCCCACGATGCCTTGGGCCCAAAGGGGCCGGCCAGCTCCCACTGCAGAGCCTGTCTCCAGGTACGGCACCATGGACAGCGGCACGCGGCGCAAGAACGCCACGCGCGAGACTACCAGCACGCTCAAGGCCTGGCTGCAGGAGCACCGCAAGAACCCCTACCCCACCAAGGGCGAGAAGATCATGCTGGCCATCATCACCAAGATGACCCTCACGCAGGTCTCTACCTGGTTTGCCAACGCGCGCCGGCGTCTCAAGAAGGAGAACAAGATGACGTGGCCGCCGAGGAACAAGTGCGCAGATGAGAAGCGGCCCTACGCAGAGGGCGAAGAGGAGGAGGGGGCCGAGGAGGAGGCGCGGGAGGAGCCCCTTAAGAGCTCCAAGAACGCAGGTGGGTTGGGGGGTTGTCACTGGGAGCTGAGGTTCTGGGGTGCAGGCTGGAGCCTTCCTTTGCTTTCTCTGCGGTTCTAGGGCTTCTTGGGGATCCCAAACGCTGAGCCGCATGCCTGGGCGGTCACTGTGCAAACCGGTTCTGCCTCAGGCTATGAATGTGGGGACTGTGGTGGTCACCCCTGAGCATTTAAAGAAACTCAGATAACGTTTAAAAATATTAGACATCCCGTCCCCCATTGGAGGCCTCCTGTGTTGCCACTTTGTGACCTGGTGGCCCCTGGAGGAAATGGGAGACACGAAGAAAGGCCCCGAGTGCTTTTCCTGGCTTCAGGACCACGATGGTGGGCGGGGACAGGGGGTCTGATTCACCCTCCACCCCTCTCCCTCCACTGGCCACGCGTTCTCTCCGCAGAGCCCGTGGGCAAAGAGGAGAAGGACCTGGACCTTAGTGACTTGGAAGACTTCGACCCGCTGGAAGCGGAGCCCCCGGGGTGCCAGCTGAAGCCGCCTTTCCAGTCCCTGGACGGCGGCCTGGAGCGTGTCCCTGCCGCGCCTGAGGGACCGGGCAAAGAGGCCTCGGGCTCTCTCCGGATGCCTCTGGCCGCCGGTGGCGAAGCTGCTCTGGACGAGGACCTGGAGAGGGCCCGCCGCTGTCTTCGCAGCGCGGCGGAGGGGCCGGAGCCACTGCCGAGCACAGAGGGCGGCCCTCAGGCCTTTGAGGCCAAGCTGGGGTTTGTGCCGGCGAGGGCGGCGACGGGCCTCGAGGCCAAGCCGCGCATCTGGTCCCTGGCACACACGGCCACAGCCGCTGCCGCCAGTGCCCTGAGCCAGACTGAGTTTCCGTCCTGCATGCTCAAGCGCCAAGGCCCAGCGGCCCCGGCGGCTGCGTCCTCCGCGCCCGCCACGTCCCCGTCTGTGGCCCCTGCCCCCTCTGGTGCCCTGGACAGGCACCAGGACTCCCCGGTAACCAGCCTCAGAAACTGGGTGGATGGGGTCTTCCACGATCCTATCCTCAGGCACAGCACTTTGAACCAGGCCTGGGCCACCGCCAAGGGCGCCCTCCTGGACCCCGGGCCTCTGGGACGCTCGCTGGGGGCAGGCGCGAATGTGCTGACGGCACCCCTGGCACGCGCCTTTCCGCCTGCCGCGCCCCAGGACGCCCATGCAGCTGGCGCCGCCCGGCAGCTGCTCGCCCTGCCCAAGGCCGGCGGTAAACCCTTCTGCGCCTGAAGCCGGCGGGCCTGAGCCCAGGAGGGAACCCGCGCTCAGGCGGACGGCGCCAACTTTTTTTACTGAGTTTCCAGACGAAGACTCTTCTGAACTCGGACCCCTGGGAACATGGACAAGCCCGGCGCTGCCACGCAGGGGCCTCCACCACCTGGGCCTGAGCCTCAGGCCATTCCCAAACTCACTACGCGGAAGGAGAGGCTCTGGGGCAGAAGAGGCCACCCTGAGCGTAAAGTTTACGTAAAAAGTTTACATGAGAAGGCGGTTCCGTTCTGAAGCGCGGTCAGCTGTCCTCCGACTGAGGCACGCAGTGTTGGTTGTGAAGCCTTCTGGCCTGCCGGTCCTCCGATTTCATCCTCAGCACAAAACGCTCACCAACAGCACTTGCACTGACCTGACTCTTGCACACTCTTGACTCCATAATAATTATGTTTTTTAAAATGTATGTTCACACTGCTTCAGAGGCTGATATAACAAAACCAATAAAACCGAGTGATGGTGTTTGTATTGCAAAATGAACACATTTAAAACCAGGTGATTTGAGAATTCCCCAGGGAAAGCGGGGCTGATCCGGGAGGGAAGGAGTGGGGAGCAGGAACTGACCGACCCAGACACCACTCCCAAAAAGCCGCTGGCTCGACCCAAGACCTGAAGTCACTTTTAAAAGTGTTTGAGGCTTCGGTTGAACTCCCTAATAGAAGTGGGCGTGAGACCCAAAACTCAAACTTGCATCACCAAACTCCAGAAGTGTGAAAAACAGGGATTTCTTTGATTAGATTTTAAACTTCTAAATTCCCAGAGCCTTATCCTGGGGTGAAGGGTGGGCGTGGGAGGCCTTCTTTGCTTTTCTGTTAGCAGCCTCCGCCCATCCAAGGCGGGAGCCAGGACGGTTTCGAGGCCTCCGCCACCTGCGCCGCCCCAACCTCGCCTCTCCTCCCTCCCGGGACCCGCCACGTCGCAGTCAGCTCTTCTTGGAAAGCCGGCGAGCCGCGGCTCCTCGAAGGGAAACGCTTAGAGCTTCGCAGGCCTCAAACCCGAGGCGGGACGGGGAGTAGGGGACTCGGGGCAGGGCGGGAAGGGCTCTCGAAAGGGACCTGCGAAGGAATCGGGGGCCGGGGGTCCGGGCCGGACTGTGGCTGTTCTCAGAAACCCGGCTCCCCTCCCCATCTCCGCGGCGGCGCCGGTTCCGCATCCCTCGCGGGCGCCTGGCCGGCTGAAGCGTCTCCTCCCGCTACCGAGGCCCCCGCCTGAAACCCTGCTGGGCTAATCAAAGGCCGAAGGGTCCCAAGGACCGGGAGGGCAGTCCGGGGGTGCGGCGAGGAGGCGGCGGCAGACTGGCCTGGGACCGGACAGCCGCGAGAGTCCAGACGGGGACTCGGGATTGTCTTGCGGGAGGCGGGCGGGAGGCCTTCGAGGGACTCTCCAGGCCAGGCTTTCCTCCAGGAGCCTGGGCGGCCCGGACTGCGTCGTCGTGGCGTCCTAACCCCGGGAAAGGCCCCGGGCGGACCGGAGCCCTGGAAAGCGGGCCCGAGGGGCCTCACCGGAGCGCTGGGGAGAGCTCTCGTCTCCGAGGGAGAGGAGCCGGGACCCCGGGTCCACCAGGGTTCCCCGCATGGTGGGGCCCTCCCTGAACCCTGGCGGCGGGGCCTGGACCTGGACCTGGCCCTGAGGCAGAACCTCGGCCGCCAGACCCCTAGCGGCCCGGGCCGCCGCCGAGCCCCAGGCCCGCCTGGGCAGCCGCGCGTAATTGGATTGTATCCGGCCGCGCGCTGTCACCGTATTGACTTTCGCGCTCAAGATGATATTATCGAGGTTCGGAAGCTCGCGGCTGATGTGCCTGTCAAAAGGCTGCGGCGGGAGCCCCCGGCCTGGCGAGCGAGCATCAGCCAAGATAATTTGAAGTGAAATTTTCATTTTGACAGTAAACCCCTCAATTTCTAAAGGCTCCGCGCTCCAAGAGCTCGCTGGCAGGGGGAGGCTTTGCAGAAAGCCCACGTCTTAGACTGAAAAGGGCAAAAGAACTCGAATTAGTTGTAATAGATAAAAGGGCAAAAATAAAGAGTCAAGGGTACTTGACAGTAATAGCGAAAGTGGAGTCTCGGGGGAGAGCGTTGAGGCCCGAGGCTGGGGCGCCAGGAATTTTAATGTGGCCGAGGGCGGCTGCCCAGGCGCCCCCATCCCAGCCCGAGACAAAGCCAGGCATTTTGTGCAAAATTAAGATTTCGCCTTGCGTCTCAGATAGGCGGGATAGGGGCTGCGGAGGCTGAAAACCGAGGCTTGGACCCCGACCTTACACTCCGGGCTGCGGGCAGCCCAGAGGGCCTCTGCAGCCCCCGGGCACGGATGGATGGCGCAAGTTGGCGAGTCAGGTTTGGTCTGGGCGCTGGGCCCCTCTCCTGGGGAGGACCCAGGGCTCCTGTCACCACCCGAGCTCGCTGCCCTCGGAACCCCAGCCCCTCTCCATGGCCCCGGCCATCGGAATTCCATCTCGCAGGAGCCCCCGGATCTGGGTGGAACTGACTGACACAACTGGCTTATTTGAATAAGCTGCAAGATTGTGTGAAAGACGCAGGTGGGGATGCGGATTCAGCCCCCTTCCAAGGGGACACGCTGGAGCGGGGCGCTTCCCCCACGCCCTTCCCTTGGGGCTCAGTCCAGCAGGTTTGCCTTAGGCACCCCCGGACACCCTCTGGCTGATCTTGTGGGGTGGGGAGGTGTCAGCCAGGAGGACAGTCCCAAAGTTGAGGGGGGTGGCGTCTGCAAAGAGGTGACATGGAGGGGGCGAATTTTAGGTGTCTGAGTGGACGCGCTGGGAAGGTCGCTGTCAGTGGGGCGGGGGCGTTACAGGGAAGGGTCGGGGCCGACGACTGGGCGCGCAGGGAGATTGTCAGAGCAAGGCTGGGAAGGCGCCGGGAGGCTGGCAGGGCCGGCGCGCTCAGTTATTCAGGCGTGGCGAATTCAAACACACCAAGGAGGAGATGCTAAATTAACGGCGCTCTTTACATAGAGCCCAAATAAAACTGTAATCAGCGGTGCGTTACTTTTCATTAAGCGAGTCTGACAGCAGCATATTCAAGCTCGACAAGGGAACAGGCGCGGGAAATATACGGCTCTCCCTGCCGCCCGGCCTAAGATAATTCCTTAAGCTCCATTAACAACTCTTAGCCGCAGGAAATGCGCTCCCGGAAAACGTCTCCAAATCTAAAAGCTTTATCGACCTCTCAAACCTTGGCTGATGATTCCATTTTTTTTTTTTTTTTCTTTTCTGTTTTCTTCTTTTCTTTTTTTTTTTTTTTAACTTAAGGAAGAGACGTCCAGCAAGGTAATAGAGTTTGACACGACACCTTCTTAACTAGAGAGAGGCAGAGAAGCCGGCCCTTAAATGATATTTAAAAGGCAACCAATTAAGATTTAAAGTGGCCGTCTCCTGAGATTATGCATGCGACGTACGCCACCTGCGTTTCCCTGGGCCTGTCTGCTGGGACGAGACAGCCCAGCCTCCCACTCTCCCCATCCTGGTCTCTGTCTCAGCCCCTCACGGTCGCCCCCCAACTCCACTCTGCTCCCCTCTCTTCCCTCCCCCTCTCTCCCTTACTCTCTCTATCTAGAATAATCTCTCGGCCTCTCTTGCTCCCTCTCTGTCTCTCCCCCCACCCCCCATACAGGGAAGAGCAGAAAGCAGAGAAGCGGCAGATCCCCCTGTTCCTTCCCCTCCCCGTGGAAAGACCCGGAGGTTTCCTGGTAGATGGGCGGCCTGGCCCGTCAGAGGAATGGCTGATTAAGAGAAATTGAGCCCCACCCCCATCCCATAGACGTCTCGCTGGTCCAGTTTCCCCGAGACCCTGGCACCCCCACGGTGGCCTCTCACTGGGTTCAGGCCTTGCTTCCAGGCCTCCAGCAAGAAGACAGAGGGGAAGGGTGGGGCGGTGGGGAGGGGGTGGGGGTGGGGCGGTGGGGGGAGGGGGTGGGGGTGGGGATGAGGTAGAGTTGAGGGGCAGGGGCAGCAGTTAACAACAGAGAGGAAGCTGGGAGCTAGCCTGGAACCCTCCAGCTGGTGTGACTGAGGCAGGGGCTCCCACCACCTCCTCATCCCTGCCACCTTCTTGCCAGCTTCTTGGGGTCTCTCTAGGGAAATCCTTGCTCTGGGGCAGTCACGTCCCTGTCATACTGTCACCTCCATGGGGGTGATGCTGGTTTGGGAATATTTCCCTACTGGAGCCACCAAACGGAAGGAGCCAAAAGCCCCTTCCCAGGGCCACGCCGCGGAGGGCAGCCAGGCCCAGGAAGGGAAGCACCAGACCCTTTGATTTACCCCTGGGGAAGTCCCAGCTAGAAGGGACCTGAAACAGTGGGGCAGAGGGCAGGCGAGGTGGGGGAGGGGAGGGGAAAGTGAAGGGAAGAGGGAACAGATGCGGAGAGGCCAGGGAGACAAGGGGAGGGGAGACCTAGTCATAGGGGACAGGGGAACCGTCCTCCAACATGCAGGGCCTCAGCTTTATGAAGAAATACTTGGGAGCAAAATGTCTTTTCCCAAGAGGATTCTGGGGGCAGGATCCCGCCAGGCACCACAGTGGGCACCTGAGCTCTCCCACTGAGCCCGCCTTCCCCTTCCATCTGCCGGCCCTGAGCAGGGGCTTCAGTTCCAGTTTCCTGCTAGGGAAGGAAAGGCGTGGACTTTCCGCAAAGATTCTCTGGAGTCGCCCAGACTAGCTCTGGGCTTTAGGAAAAGGGAGTCCCCTGAGAGCCACTGCTCCTTCTAACAACATCAAAAAACCAAGAGTGGGTTCTGGAGGCAGCTGCCTTCTCCCTAAAAGCCTTCATGATCTGAACCGAACCCACCCCACCGAAGTGTAGGAAGGCAGCAAACGCCCACATAAATGAATGGAAGAATGAGGGGTCTTCTAAGTGCTGTCTGAACTCTCCCCAGGGGAGGCGCGCAGGTAGCTCAGAGCACCCCTTGCTCATTCTGTCTTTGCGACAGTGACATGGTTATCTCAAGGCCCCCTCAGACTTCCACTCACTGCTCTGGCGCAGACCTGGACTCAGAAGCATTGCCCACGCAATTATAGACTGTCAGGCTCATGAAGAAAGCGTTAATTTATAATGATAATGATAGGTGGAGAGGTGGGACCTTCCAAAGAGGACTAGAGTCCCCGCAAGGACATCCGCTGAGCTTGCTTTAAGTCCTTGTTTTTCAATGTGTTGCACTATTTTAAGATGTGTGTTCATAAGGTGTGTGGCCTCAGGCCAGCGAAGGATGGAGCAGATGGACCTATGGATACATTTGAGCGTGCACGAGGCCCCATTTCCGCCTGACTGTGTCCTTCCTTCTCTGGGCTCCGTCCAGGGCCTGCAGGTGCCGGTCCAGCCTCTGAGCAGGGCTCGGCGGGTAGCAGGGCAGGGTGTGCCAAGGACCTGACCTCCAGGCTGGCAGGAGCACCAGAGGGTCCCTTCGGGATTCCGGAGGCGTTTCCAGGAAGCCCGAGCCAACCAGGCACAGCGCACAGGCCCTGCCTTTGTCTCCCATTAGTCCACGCTGAAGCCATGCCCCAGGCCAGGGTGAGCAGCGCACTGCAGATGGGCTGGGCTTCAGTCTTGGTGGTCAGGTAAGATTTTGACCAACAGAGCAAGAGGAGGGAGGTCATCCAAGGGTGGGAGGTGGGCGGGGGAGGACAAGGCTCACTTTAATTGGAGCACAGGAATGAGGGGGCACAGGGTCCCCAAAGGAGTCATGTGGGCTGGAGTTGGGGAGAACCTGTAGATAGGGTTAGCATCAACTTGCTTGCCTCTGGAACAGAACCTGAAGTGTAGACCGTTCCCATAGTGACAGGAGGGGAGGAAGCCCTAGGGAGACCCTGGAGCAAAGGAAAGGCATTTAAGGAATGGGAAGACTTGGAAGGGGGCCTGGGCCCGCTCAGGCTTCCAGGAGGAGGCAGGCTGCAGCCCTGGTGTGCAGCTCCCAGGCCCCCAGCAAGGGCTGGTGCAGCAGGCAGAAGCTGCCGGCTCAAACCAGTGAGACTCCTGTGGCATGGGGTGGCGAGAGGTTGAAAGAAAATAGTCAATAATCCACCTACATGAAGTTAGCAGGAGCAAAGAGACAGAGGACAGGTTGCTTTCATGTGAAATTTAACACCGCGTAGGCACCTAACTAAATGTGTCAAGGAGAAACCTGTTAGGTTTTTGTGTCAGGAAGCCTTAGAGCTAAGCTAATGAATCTGGGGTGTGCTGTGGCTTGGGCAGCGCATGCCCTGCCTCCCTGAGCACCAGCTCGGTGTGGTCAGAGGAGACACAGGGCACCAGCATGGAGCCAGGTGCCTATCGGCCTCCTGACCACACCAGGGGGGCCGGCCCTGGGGCCCCTGCAGGCTCCACACTGCTCTCAGGGTGGCCTGGCTGAAGGGAACGAGCATGGGGGTGAGGCGAGTTTCTGTGCCTGAAGGCTCCAGGAAGGGCAAAGTGCTCCTTGGTTATCAAGGTCCCCAGGCGCAGTTGCTGTCTGTCCCCCAGGGCAAGTGGCAGGACAGGGAGAGTCACAGAGGAGCAGGCAGGAGAGAGCTGGACGAGGCAGAAGCCCCCACCCATCTGGCCACTAGGGAGGCTCGAATTGCTGAGCATGCCTTTTCCCCGTGGTCTGCACCTGCACACTCCCTCAAACAGGTGTACACACATGCACTCACAGCGATGCAGGCACTCACACAGCCACGCATGCACTCACACACACACAGGCACACATGCACTCACACACTCACAGGCACGGATGTACTCAACACAGGCACACATGCACTCACACACTCACAGGCACACATGCACTCACAGTGACACAGGCACTCACACAGCCACGCATGCACTCACACAGGCACACATGCACTCACATACACACAGTCACACATGCACTCACACACATTCACAGGCACACGAACTCACAGCGACACAGGCACTCACACAGCCACGCATGCACTCACACACACACAGGCACACATGCACTCACACTGACAGGCATGCATGCACTCACACAGGCACACATGCATTCACACACAGGTACACATGCACTCACACACACACACAGGCACGCATGCACTCACGCACTCAGCATGCATGCACTCACACACACAGGCATGTATGCACTCACACACACACAGGCACGCATGCACTCACACACACAGGCACCCATGCACTCACACACACACAAGCACGCATGCACTCAACACACAGGCACCCATGCACTCACACACACACAGGCACACATGCACTCACACACACACAGGCACACATGCACTCATGCACTCACACAGCACACGTGCACTCACAGGCATGCATGCACTCACACACACAGGCACGCATGCACTCACACACGCATGCATGCACTCACGCACTCACACAACACGCATGCACTCACACACAAGCATGCATGCACTCACACACACACACAGGCACGCATGCACTCACACACACACACAGCACACATGCACTCACACACAAGCATGCATGCACTCACACACACAGGCACGCATGCACTCACACACACAGGTACGCATGCACTCACACACACAGGCACATATGCACTCACAACACACAGGTATGCATGCACTCACACAGGCACACATGCACTCACGCACACACAGCACGCATGCACTCACACACAGGCAGGCATGCACTCACACACACAAGCACGCATGCACTCAGACACACAGGCACACACACACACACAGGGACACATACACACACACACACAGGCACTCATGCACTCACACGCAGGCATGCATGCACTCACACACAGGCACGCATGAACTCAGGCACGCAGGCACTCAACACAGGCACGC
>PVKV010023093.1:5937-34169 GCA_004027835.1 Alouatta palliata | reverse complement strand
AATCAATGTACACCTTCCATGGGTTGATTTATGATGTTACTCCAATTCCTGTCCCCTCAAATGTGTAAAACGACTGTCCCGGGCAAACTTTTTCAAGACCCCTTGAGACTTCCCCAGGCCATGGCCACTCATTGGCTCAGAAGAAACATCTTACAGATAATTTAACAGTTTGGTGCTTCTGTTAACAAGCCCAACAAGAGGCCTTGGCACACCCTTTGCTCAACTTGGGAATTCCTAAACCGGCTACAGTCCTCGCCTTCCCCTTCCAACCAGCACACTCTTTCTGTCTGTCCACCATCAGCTCCACCTGTGCTCACCTGGGTGGGCTTCTGTCGGCTGCAGATCTGCACCTGTTTCCCACCCCTCCTGACTCAAGGGCGCCCCCTCTGTGGGCACTGCTCACTGTCACTCAGCCCCTCAGTCCCTGAGCTCCCTAGAGCTCTCCATCTCTATGGGGTGCTGATATCCTGGGGCCAGGACTCCTTTAGTATAACCTGGCTCCTGCTATGAAATGTACATCTAGTTCCAGAAAGTGTGACTGAGTCCCCATGTAAACCTTCTCTGTCACCTGGACTGTGGGGCATAGCCCCCACCTTTCTGTTGGCAGTGAGCGATGAAGCAGACAGCTTCAACTGGGCTGGCAAACACCTAAGTCCTATACGGTGCCAGTCTTGTGAGAAAGCTGACGCCATGCACAGAATGGCAGAAAAACACCAGGTCAAACCCACTTTCAGGTCACCCGGTCTATCTTCCTAGAGTTGGTGGTTTCCTGCGTCGCTAGATCACCTCTATTACTTAAGGTAATTTTCGGTGGCTTTTTGATACCGGCAATGTAAAACTCCTGTCAAGTTCACCCTCCTAACACACTTATTCTGGATGTGACATCTCCACCACTGTCCTGTTCCTGGAGCCCCATCAGGTGTGTCCTCCTGGGTGGCAGCCACACCTCTGACACCTGTTGCCTTCATGCCAAGCCCAGGCCTGGCACACTGCAGACCCTCAGCCTGCCGGGCTCTTCTACCCCGGGCTCATTCCCTGCGACCACATAGAGGTATGCACTTGGGAATGCACTCCCTGCTGTGTTACAGCCCAGCTCTTTGACCCCACGGTTTATGATTACCAAAATTTCAGGAGCCAACCAATAAGGGGGCAGCTAGCCTGTGTTGCAGTGGTGGTTGGGCCCTGGACACTATCCTCTGGATGCCAGTGAGTGGCTGAGAGCTGAAGCTCCCTGGACACTCAAGGCTCTTGTGATGACAGGTGAGGGGACATGGGTGGAATGACAGGGCTCTGAGCCTGCACGTTCCTTGGGATCTGGAGGTTGGGCTGTTTTTTGTGCTTGGCCCTTATGCTCCCCTCAGCAACCTAAACGTTTGTTATCAAGGGGGAAGGCATCTTTACTGAAACTCGTGTTTGGATACAGGTTTTCTGCAATGTATGGTCCTTGGAGAAAGACCAAAGGGTTGGATATGTGGCCTGCCTGCGGTAGATGCCTCCTCAATGCACCAAGAACCAGAGAGATCCAGGAAAGGGGAAAAGAGGGAGGAGCGGTGAATAGTTCATCTATCAAGTTTTTATAGACGAAGAAACGGAGGCTCAGAGGTTAAGCAACATGCCCAAGGTCACACAGATAAAAGGGATGAAACCAGATTCCAGTGCAGGTCTTTCTGAGCCTACCTTCTCCCAGTGGCAGAGGCCTGCTTCCTCGTGGGCAAAAGCAGAAAGAAACACCCTTCAGCAGGTATCCTGTTCCTGCAAGGCTGGAAATCATGCAGGCATTCACCGGGTTTCCTCTCTTCCTCAGTACTGCTGTAAAGGGGTGCAGGGAGTCTAGCTCTCTCTTCTGGACTTTGAGATTTCAGAAACAGAAGTATGTCCATGGCTCCTTATCACATCCGCAAATACTGAGAGAGCAACCACAAGTGTGTCGTGGGCTCCTTCTCCACGGGGATGAATGAGCACGCCTTGACCACCTTCCTCCAATTGCTGAAGCTGCCCCGAGTGCTTGTGCTCTTACCTGGGGGGCCCTCACACTACTCCTGCTCTCTGGTTCCTGGTGCCTCATGGTGTTCAGCTTCAGCCTTAGCCTCCTCCCTGCCCTGTGGTTCTTTGCCAAACATCCCTGGAGGAAGTATGAAGACAGGACACTGTGCAGACATGTCTGACATCACCAAATCCTACCTGAGTGAGCGTGGCTCCTGCTTCTGGGTGGCTGAGTCTGAAGAGAAGGTGGTGGGCATGGTGGGAGCTCTGCCCATTGACCATCCCACCTCGAGGGAGACGCAGTTTTGGCTGCTTCACCTCTTTGTGGACACTGAGCACCGTCGTCAGGGGACAGCAAAAGCCCTGGTCAGGACTGTCCTCCAGTTTGCCCGGGACCAGGGCTACAGTGAAGTTGTCCTTGGCATGAATACAGTGTAGTTCTCTGCCCTGGCCTTCTACCAGGGCATGGGCTTCCAGGAGACAGGTCTGCCCTACCTCACCTTGAGCGGGAGGCTAGTGGCTGTTCCTACAGTTCATTTCATCTACCACCTCCCTTCTGCTCAGGCAGGGGGTCTGTGATCTCTTTCTTTGTGTATTGGTTAGAATAGAATCCACTCTGCTGTAACAGTAAACAATCCCCAACCTTTCAGTGCAATGACACAATAAAAGCTCATTGTCCATTCTCATCTGAGTCCCTCATGTTTGATTGTGGGGTGGCTGCTGGGGCTCTGCTTCATTCAGTCTTTTTGGGTCTTTTCTGTGTTGATGAAAAGAGCCAAACTCTTTAAAATATTTTCAGAGATTTATTCTAAGCCAAATATGAGTGACCAGGGTGTGAGTTAAAAAGGAAAGAAACATGCAAAGTGACTCAACAGTCAAAGACAGGTTTATTTTGGAGAAAAAACCTGAGAGGGGCTTTGGCTGATTGCAGTCAGGAGCACTCTCTCTTACAAACTGAGAGCATTTAAGGGTTTTAGGGTGAGAGAGTTTATCACAGGCTGGAATGTTTCTGTGTGGAGAAGTTTATTGCAGGGTGGACTGTCTCTGGTCAGAGGGGAGGTTACCTTGGGCTGACATCTCTCCGGCCAGAGGGGAGGTTATCTCAGGGCTGACATGTCTCTGGTCAGGGAGGGTTTATCTTAGGGTTGGAATGCTTCTGGTCGGAGATGTCATTTGTGATTTATGGGCATGCTGATATTAACCATTAGGCTGATGGCTTTTGGGCTGGAATTAGGTGGCGGATCAAGAGGAACTTTAAAACGGTGTTGCTTGTCCAAGATGGCGATGCTCCTGCTCTGTTAATCCAGACCCTATGGTTACAAAAAGGACGAGGGGTGGCATTTTCTTTCTGGCTACTTCCTGCTGATGGAGGATGGAGAGTTTCTGGTCTTAGATTGAAGGAGTAACGCTGTCTGTAGATGTTTTTGGGTAGTTGTCTGTGAAATGGCCATGATCCTGTCAGTTAAAAATCTTTTAAAAAGATTAAATAGGCAGGGTACAAACATTAGTGCTAGGCATATCATTAGGAGAGGGCCCAGAAATGAGATGACCCATGTTATGACTTTGTTCCCAAACCAAGAATTTATTTAACGGTTTTGGTAATTTAATTTGTTTTGAAAATGAACATATGAACTCCATGCCTTTTCACACTATTTCTAGTCACACATGAGGCTGCCTCTCCATGGCTTTAAGCCTGGTGTTGTTTGTACCTAATTCCCAAAACTGGGCTGTCCTTTTCTCATCATGGCAAAATTATCTTCCCCACAGCTCGAGTGTTGTCTTCTAACAGGCCATCCTCAATCTCTCTTCTATGTTCTCACTGTACTTAATTTATTCTTTTATTATAATGAACTGTCTCTTCTCTATAATTAATCCACATGTTAAACCACATGCACTACATGTTTATTTTCCTAGATAACTGTGAGCTGCTATAATAAAAAACAAAGACTGCTAACACCTCTGTGTCCTCATGCTCTAGCAACAAATCTAAAAGGATCTCTGTGTTTACTGAATCATTTATTTTGAGTCTCCACCAGTTCTACAAGAGAGTAGAGAGTGTAGTGTCCTCTTTTTATCAGTGAGCCTGGTATCTGTGGGAATGGATTATAGCAGAGGTAGCCAAAACTGATTACAAACAAGGTCCCAAGCCTGCTATGGAAATAGGTACTGCAAGACTCAGCCAGCCAGCACAACTCAGGCAGAAGACCAACATGGAGTTCAGTTTGTCCATCTGACTACAATCAGTGTAACATGTGAACAACTAAGATTTAAAAATGCGTTCTCATGTATTCATAAGGACCTCCTAGCCCTCACAGAACAGATGACGTGTTATATAAAAGTTGCACACAAAAGAGTCTGGAAGCAGTGAACAGGTCATCAGCTGTACCCTCATATCTTAAAAGGTGATATTTCTGTGACAACAACTTACACAAATGAGAAAGTCAAACCTCTCAAGTTTTAAAGTTAAAGTACAGGGGAAGATCTGTGAATAAGGAAGATCCGTTAACATAATTAAAAGCTAGTGTCTACATTAAGTGACTGACTGGGTTATAATTGGAAATTTTATCTTCAAACCCACTGACCCAGTCTCTACCTCTCACCTGCCATTCCCTATCTTCCCACCTGTCTCTATTCTGTCTCCACTACTCCATCACATTTTTTAAAAAAGGAATATTTACTGTCAGATTTATGTAACAGAGTGTACACTCCTCAAGCGAAATTTGGAAAAAGGCAAAATGAAGGCTTTGTCCTGTGGGTGTCAGTGGCTTTCCAAAGAATGAAGTTTCTTCAGGATTAAAATATGGTAAGTATCATGTTCTTTCTGGCAGGTAGAGGCCAGAAAAAGGCAACTGAATCCTTAAGACAAAGAGGCTATTAGGTTCTATTTTCTACAGGGTAAGGTAAATCTTAAAGCAGAAACAAGAAAGCACCAGCCTTTGGCTTACGTTCTCCCCTGTGAAGAACAGGAGGTGGTGGTAACCTTCCTCATCTGTACTAAAAGTGGAAAAACAGCAGAAATATCTTAAATACACATGACAAAGGGGCAAATCCACTGGTGTACTCCTTCTTGTTTCGCTTCTAGGGGTCTGTCCCACTCCTAATCATCTTACCCTGTTAGCACCATCTGATTTTCATCATTTTAGCATTACTAAATACAGCAGGTCTAAGGTTACAACTATAAAAAATACTAAAAATTTCCCAACCCATTTATAATGCACACCAAAGTTCCAACAGGAAGAACAAAAACTCACCGTTATCTTTATTTTCTTTCAAAAACGCATTAACAGTGTGTTTTAATTTAAAAATAGTCTCATCATCAGGCACTTGATCCCCAACTGTAAAAATTTTTAAGTAAGGAATAGTTTCCGGCAAATTCTATAAAGCAAAACCATACATGATATGTATTATTTCATTTGCAGAGAAAGAATTAAAGAGTAATTAGGGGACTCAGAATATAAGCCAAGAGATTCTGATAAACTTAATATGCCAATATCAGAATATGCAATTCTGATAAAACAGCCATTTCTTCCAACACTGCTTCGACCAGGAAGTATCACTTCATTTTCAATAAAAATACATCATCATCAATAGATATCCAAAACTGAAAACAAATTCCATGTGAATGAATGCGTATTTAACTATAAATTATATAAACAGTTCCATTTAATATTTTACAGTTCAAGGGCCAGTGCCTGCATAAAGCAGCTACGATTTAAGTAGAAGAGTACAATAGAGTCAGAAGAACTTGGATTTGAATTGTGAGACAGGGGGAATTCCAGGCACTGTTGAGAACTGATATTCTTGGGTGGGAGAAAAGCAGATACAGATAGATACAGACAAAAGACAGAAGAGGCTGTATGAGAATCATTTTAACCAACAGAAAGTGTATCATTCAGTGGCATGACATTCATGGTACTGTGTAACTATCACCATTGTCTACACCCAAAACTTTTTCATCATCCCTGACAAAAAGACTCTTAACCATTAAATCACACTTCCCTTTTCTCCCCACATCCTAGATCCTTTAGTCTGTTTTCTGTCTCTGTGAATTTGTCTATTCTAGGTACTTCATACAAGGGGAATCACATATGTGTCCTTCTGTGTCTAGTTTATTTCACTAAGCATGATTTTTAAGGCTCATCCATATTGTAGCATGTATTCAATTTATTCTTTTTTTAGCTGAATAATATTCCATTGTGTGCATGTACTATGTTTTGTGTATCCATTCACCTGTTGATGGAAATGGGTTGTTTCCACCTTTTGGCCATTTGACAAATGCTGCTGTGAATACTGGTGTACAAGTATTTGTTTAAACCCTTGCTTTCAGTTCTTTTAGAACTGAAGTTCTGAGTTTAAATGGAGAGTATCAGCATGAACCCAGAATGTATCTTACACTACCAACAAACATATTTCCTAGCACTGTCCACAGAAAAACACAGGAAACAATGAGCCTAGAGGCACTGAGCACCTCTAGCACTCAGACTGTAATCTCTAAATATCATTCCAACCAAAAAGGAATCAAAAGCTTCTGGGGAAAATGGCTGAGTTCAGGGTGGGGCAGGAAATGTACAAGATAAGCCTAGAATTTTTTTTCATATAAACAGCAAAAAAAGTCATCAAAGGTTACTAGGTTGTGTCAAAAGGACTGAGGAGACAATCTAAGAAGCTCCAACTCTCCAAAGACAGGGCCTCAACTTGTGCTTCAACTTAAAAAAAGAGAAAGAACTAAATTCAAGTTTTAAGTCATCCTTTGTTGAACCTGTTTTATCTTCTGTAAAATTATGTATTCATTGTAACCATTTCTCCTCTGAGCACAGAAAAAGCACTCAAGAGAAGACATTAGTACAACTGCTACTTCATCAGCACAGGATTGTTGAGTGGATTAGATAAGTTAATACATGTAAAAGTACTTTTTTTTTTTTTTTTTTTTTGAGATGAAGTCTTGCTCTGATGCCCAGGATGTTGTGCAGTGGCATGATCTTGGTTCACTGCAACCTCAGCTTCCCAGGTACAAGCAATTCTCCTGCCTCAGCCTCCCTAAAAGATGGGATTACAGGTGTGCATCACTAAACCCGGGTAATTTTTTTACATTTTTAATAGAGACGGGGTTCACCATGTTGGCCAGGCTGGTCTCAAACTCCTGACCTCAGGTGATCCATCCACCTTGGACTCCTAAAGTGCTGGGATTACAGGAGTGAGCCACCATACCAAGCTGAAAGTACTTTTTAAATGGCACACTGCTGTACAAATATTAACTAACATTAGATGTTATTGTTTCCAAAAGCCATGGAACTGGTCAGAAGAAGGATCACTCTTTCACACCAACATGCTAAACGGGGCAAAGAGAATATATGAATCTCTGTATTGTATCAACACATACTGGGAAAAGAAATCATAAACTTAGAGAATTGTCTTTTACCATGATGCTTACACATGCTCAGGCAACTGCTTAAAATAAGTGCTAAGACATATTGGATATTCCTTTCTTTCCTTGGGCCATTGCTAGTATTACTAAGTTTACTTCATTTTCAAAATATAGAATATGGAAGTTTATAGAATTTCTTAGGCACACACAGCCTACTGCCAAATATTTTAGTTCAATTCATGTCTTCAATTTCATTTTAGACAGTAATTAAAAACACGTAACTAAGGAAATCACTTGGTTCTCTTTTAACCTTACTACCCATCAAAGGAGGCCAGGTTTCACATTAGCACGAGATGATTACTGAATTACTATTGAATTACTATAAATTATTTTTGATTCAGAATAAAGAACTTTTCTATTGAGAGTTCCACTTACCTCTGGTTTATAATAGCGTTCAGTATATGTTAAATTAATAATCAGTCCAAGTTCTTCATTTTGTTCTCAGATTTTGTTAAAAAAGATCAAAAGGGGAAAAGCATTCTTCTGGAGCAAGTTTCTTTTCAAAACTGGAGAAAATGAAATCAGAGCAAATATGCGCTTAAAATCCTGTATTACATTAGGCATTTATTCAAGTCCTGTGATGCTAACATACAATGAGATTCAAAGAGAAGTTTCCATTCTCCTGGAATGTAGAAAGTATAACAATCTTTTCTTCCAGAGTGATCACAAAGAAAAAAACTAAGCCCACTTTGATATATTTATTTTTGTATTTGTTTTATGTTAAGTCTCCTAATCAGACTGTAAACTCCCAGATTTTATTCACCACTGTATCTCCAGCTCCAAGTGGAGTGCCTATCATATTTGGTGCTTATCAATATTTCTTTTTTTTTTTTTAAACAGTGTGTTGCTGTGTCATCCAGGCTGGAGTGCAATGGCACAAATATGGCTCACTGTAGCCTCCACCTCCAGGACTCAAGCAATCCTCCATTTCAGCCTCCCAAGTAGCTGGGACTATAGGCATGAACCACCATGCCTGGATTTTTTTTTTTTTTTTAAGAGATAGCGTTGGCTGGATGTGGTGGCTCATACCTGTAATCCCAGCACCTTCAGAGGCTAAGGTGGGTGGATCACGAGGTCAGGAGATTGAGACCATCCTGGCCAACGTGGTGAAACTCCGCCTCTACTAAAAAAAACAAAAAAACAAAAAAACAAAAAAATTAGCCTGGTATGGTGGCATGTGCCTATAGTCCCAGCTATGCAGGAGGCTGAGGCAGGAGAATTGCTTGAACGTGGGAGGCGGAAGTTGCAGTGAGCTGAGATCGCGCCACTGCCCTCTAGCTTGGCAACAGAGCCAGACTCTGTCTCAAAAAAAAAAAAAAAATGAGATAGGGTCTTGTGATTTTGCCCAGGCTGATTATAAACTCCTGAGCTCAAACAATCCTCCTGTCTCAGCCTCACAAATAAATATTTCTTACATGTCTACATATATGAAGGATGGCCTTCATTGCTAAATATTCTTTTATGTATGTGGCTTATTTTTGAACTTTGCGCTCTGTTCGATCGATTTGTCTGGCTATTTAGGTGCCAGCAACGTACCTTTTAAAAAATACACTAGTTTTCAGAGCAATTTTACGTTCACAGCAAAACTGAGTGAAAACGACAGTTCCTACATGTACTTTCCCTCTCCCACCCCACCCAGACTCCCCCACTATCCACATTCCATACCAGTGTGGTCCATTTGTTACAACTGAAGAACCAACTCTGACACATCATTATGACCAAAGTCTAGAGTTTAGGTATGCATGATTCATTCTGTGTTGTGCATTACATGTACGTATTATGTTATGTACATTTTGCCACAAAAAAATGAAAGAACTAAGTTCAAGTTTTGATTCTTTTTCTGAGCCTGCTTCATTATCTATGAAATTATTTATTAGTTGGAACCATCTATCCTCTGAGCTAGTGCAGAATAAGCACTCAAGAAGAGATACTAGTACTGCTGCTATCTCATCAGCACAGGATTGTTGTGAAATATGTTACCACATATGAAACCCTTTTATGGGTTTTGATCTATCTATAATGACATGTTTCTACCCTTACAGTATCATACAAAATAGTTTCACCTCCCTAAAAACTCCATGGACCTCCAACAACACCCTTTTCTTTTTTTTTGGAGAAAAAAAGGATCTCGCTCTGTGGCCCAGGCTGGAGTGCAGGGACATGATCATGGCCCACTGCAGCCTTGACCTCCTGGGCTCAATCGATCCTCCCACCTCAGCCTCTCGAACAGCAGGGACCACAAGCACACACCACCACGCCCAGTTAATTTTTGTGTTTTTTGTAGTCAGGGTTTCACAATGTTACCCAGGCTGGTCTAAAACTCCTGGACTCAAGCAATCCACCCACTTTGGCCTCCCAAAGTACTGGGATTACAAACCAGTACTGGCCTGGTTTGTAATGATCCACCAGGCCTGGCCTGAAATGACTCACTTTTAAGCCCAGACATGCATAGAAGCTGACACAGCAGTTGAAAGAGGAAATCTGATCTATGAGTCACAAATTAAGTCAATTCTCAAAACGTTTCAAGTGGGCTTCTCCTGATACTAACCTGAGCTCCGCTGGGGAAGTCTAATAAGACACAGAATCTAGAAAACAGTATTTGTCTTTACCTTCTCATCTTTTTTTATGGCTGTAAAAGGCTGTCCCCTCCTATCCCTCCTATTCCTTTCCTAGTTCAAACAAAAATACAATCTTGAAATTTTCCACACTGAAACTCTGACCTTGATGATCCAGGGCATATTTTTTACTGTGACTGTGGGAGGAAAAGATGCTCCCTGACATTCAGTGGGTAAAGATTACAAATTCTAGACAGCTTGCCAAATTCAGAACAATCCTCCAAATGTCTCATACATCCTGAATGGTTTTTGAATGCCCCATTTAACATTAATATAGATAAAAAGCTGTTCATATTTAGCTTGGCCTTAGAACCTCACTCCATTTCACAAATAAACACAAATTATTTTTTGTACAATTTTAATATATATTGAATTTTCCAGGATAGTAATCACCTTATCAACCAAGTGAAGATGATACTTTGTTTTGTTTGGAAATCTACTATAGAAAGTCCTACCACTAAGGCAGTATCAGCCACCTAGATCAGTCTACATTTACAGTTCTCAAATTCATGGCACAGGCAACTATTACTCTATGTCTTTTAATGCAGTCATGTCCAAACATTTATATGTTGAAATACGTATTACTTTATTATAAATTACTTTTATTTTATTCTTTATATTATAGTTAGGGTGTGAACTGGTAGTTTTCTTTATGGAAACAGGTTGTATGTACCTATGAACTTCATGTCAGGATAGTAAAGGGATCATTACAAAGTATTTGCTGTAAAAAGAGAAAATGGAAAGTAATAGAGCTGAGAACAGTGTTCTGCATGATGAATTTAGATGTCTGAAAGAATACTGAATTAACTTTTGCTTATCTATTGCAAAGGAACTTTGAAAGCCATGAAACGAGTCCCAGGCATCCGCTGGCCAATTGGGAGACAGTCTTTCCACCTATTAGATACATTTTTTGTTAGCCAGATTGTATGTTAGCTTCGTCTCCTTGCACAGAATAAGACTTCTTGAAAATGGGAATCACAGCCCACGTAACATGTCCTCTCTTCTCTCTGCTTGGCATTTCGCCACTCCACTTATTCAACCCCACCAAGTAACGACCTATACTGTCTTCTCTCCTGTTTCCCATCATGAAAATGAAAACACGGCAAAAAAAATAACAAAAAGTTATCATCAAATAAGGCCTATATAAAACCAGAGATACCCAGAACTTCTGTATCCCTGATAAAACTCAGCCCAGTACCAGAAACTAAAGTGCCATTAATACAAACATATTCACTGAAATAATTTAAATTCAATTATTTCACTTAATGATTTTAGTTTTCATATAACTGATGCCATCAAGTTCATATTTTAAGAGAAAACCTGCTAGAAGAGGGACTGTGAACTTCACTTAATAATGCTAAGAATTACAGTGAAAAGTAACATGAGTTAGAATTAATGGCCATGCGCAGTGGCTCATGCCTTCAGGCGGGCAGACCACCTGACGTTGGAAGTTCAAGACCAGCTTGATCAACACAGAGAAACCCCATCTCTACTAACAACCAAAAAAAAAAAAAAGTTAGCCAGGCATGGTGCCGCATGCCTGTAATCCCAGCTACTCAGGAGGTTGAGGCAGGAGAAACACTTGAACCCGGGAGGCAGAGGTTTCAGTGAGCTGAGATCGCACCGTTGCACTCCAGCCTGGGCAACAAGAGCAGAACTCCATGTCAAAAAAAAAAAAAAAAAAAAAAAAAAAAAAAAAAAAATAACTAGGGTTAATTCTGTATATTTGAAGCATAGAAAGGGAGGACAAGCAAGAGTGGCAAGAGATGGGGCTGGAGAAGGAGATGGGATCCCAGATCATGCGCAGCCTCATACTACAGATAAAAAGTTCATTTTTACTCTTTAAAAAATTTTTTTTTAAATTTTATTTATTGATTTTGAGACAGAGTCCCACTCTGTTGCCCAACTGGAGTGCCGTGGCACGATCTCTGCTCACTGCAACCTCCACCTCCTAGTTTAAGCCATTCTTGTGCTTCAGCATCCCAAGTAGCTAGGATTACAGGCACCCGCCACCACGCTCAGCTAATTTTTTTATTTCTAGTAGAGGCAGGGTCTCTCCACGTTGGCTAAGCTGGTCTTGAACTCAAGTGATCAAGCCCACTTCAGCCTCCCGAAGTGTGGGGATTACAGGTGTGAGTCACCAAGTCCAGCCCTTTTTTACTCTTAAAACAACATTAAGAGCAATGCCCATGAGCAATATTCCAATCCCAATTCGATTACAATTTTTACTAATTACCCGTTAAAAAGATTTCTTCTTGGCCAGGCATAGTGGCTCATGCCTGTATTCCCCGAATTTTGGGAGGCCGAGGCAGGTGAATTGCTTAAGACCAGGAGTTCAAGAACAGCCTAGGCAACATGGCAAAACCCAGCCTCTACCAAAAAAAAAAAAAAAAAAAAAAAAAAAAAGATACAAAATACAAAAATTAGCTGGGCATGGTGGTACATGCCTGTAGTCTCAGCTACCAGAAAGGCTGAGGTGGAAGGACTGAATTAGCCTGGGAGGCTGAGTTGCAGTGAGCTATGATTGTGCCACTGCATTCTAGCTTGGGTGACACAGCAAGTCCCAGTCTCAAAAAAAAAAAAAGATTTTTTGTTGTTGTGAAGAACAGTTTGGGACAGGTGCGGCAACTCACACCTGCAATCTCAGCACTTTGGGAGGAGGCCGACGCTGGCGGATCACTGGAGGTCAGGAGTTCAAGAACAACCTGACCCACATGGTAAAACCCCGTCTCCACTACAAATACAAAAAAGCCAGATGTGGTGGCGGGCACCTGTAATCCCATCAACTTGGGAGTCTGAGGCAGGAGAATTGCTTGAACCGGGGAGGCGGAGCTTGGGGTGAGCCAAGATCAGGCCACTGCACTCCAGCCTGAGGGACAAGCGCAAAACTCAGTCTCAAACAAACAAACAAACAAACAACAACAAAAAAAACGGACTGGAAGAAAACAAACAGGAGATGCAGCAATTAGAATCCAAATGCAATAGGTCAGGCAAGACCTGTATTAGGGTGCTGACAGAAAGTGACAGTCAAAAGATAGGACATAATATGAAGAGGATTTATTGAGGTATGAGATGGTGGAGGATGGTCTCAAGGAGTAAAAACAGTTCACTGCACATACGTGCAAAGTCTCAAAATCAATCATTTGTACGTATAAAGGAACATCTCTCCAATGAGGCCTGTTAGAACCTAACAATGTATGCTCTCTGTGATTTCTGAAAACAATACAAACCAACTTTCCATGTGTGATCTCAGGGCGCTACTACTGCTGGGTTCCTAACTCAAATCACTACACTTTCCGTGCCAAGTAACAAGGGATTGAGGAGGTTCTATTTTGAGAACTAAGGAGTGTCCCCAAAAGTAATAGTCCGCCTTAAAGCAATCCTTCCGTATTTCACCTAAGAGCAATGGCCAGAACCTCGCTTTTCCAAAAACAAGGAGAAATCACAGGACATCACGGACATTGCCCCTTTCAGCTACAGTGGGTGGTGAAGAGGGTCAAAGCCTCAAAGCAAGGGGTGGACAAGCCAAGCTTGTGACAGCAAAAGTGAGATGCAGAGACCACAAAAGATGAAGCCCACGCCCAGAAGCCATGAGCTGGAAAGGCCATGCCAAGGGACCAAGACATACTACCTTTCGGGGATGTGGTTTCCGCCCTTCTTCTTGGCTGAGGAGCGTCCAGTAAAGTCACGTCCCTGAACCCAGCCACTGTGGTGATGACGCCATTGGCTCATGTGGGTCCCAAGAAGCCGCCCACCCAATGCCAAGCCAGCCAAAAACGCCAGTCTAGCGCCCTCAGTGCCAGGATAAGACCCTAAACTGAAAGAGACTTGGAAGCCACCCACACAGCGCTCCGGCGTCTCGCTATTGCGCATGTCAGTCATTATGGCATAACCATACAGGCTTACTGAGAGGCTTGATTTGTACACAAGACTTTGGTGGCTACAGCGCCCTCTTTAGCCAGAGGCCAGTAGCACAGGTCAATGAGGGCGTGTATGCACCCTTCAGAATTCAGTGTGGCACAGGGAAGTCCCTCTGTCCCTGCGTTGTACCTCCCCTGAGCACAGCCCCCTTCCTTGTGTGTTCTTCCGCCCCGTTCCTTGTGTGTTCTTCTAGATATTTACAAGTGCTTACACTCACATTTTGCATATTGTGTAAAATATTTACTTTCACACATATGTATGTCCTCTATTTTTATACAAAAGGAGCTACTAAACATATTCTACAATTTATCTCGATCACTGATTTTCTCAGTCAATTATACATACTTACATTCTATTTTTTAGTTGCTACAGGGAATTTATTGGATTATGAGTAACATAATTAAAATACCATAATGTATTCAGCCAGTTCAATGTTAATGGACCTTTAGCTGTTTTCAGGTTCTTTTGAAATCTTGTTACAGACAATGCTGCAATGTGAACATCCCTATACACATATACAGCTATATCTAAATTCCTAGAAGCAGAATGTCTAGAATAAAAAGCATACAAACTTAAAATTTTGAAAGATACTCCCTAATTATCCTTCACAAATAATATACAAACATCTGTTCCCATCACAGCCAAACTTTTATTGGGTTCTATCACATAACAGGTATCATGCCACAAGTGGACAGAATGTAGTTAGGTTTTAGCAAATACCAAAAATAACAGAGTGGAGCTCAAATCCAAGGTTTCCACAGTCTCAAGCATAAAGATCTATACCTGTTAGAAAAACGCTGAATTCTGCTACCAATGGAACAGCAAAGGAACAGCATGCCCTATAGCAGCTCTGAAAATAGAACAGAATATTAAATTCCAGATTAAACTGTTAAGTAATTAGGATTGTTGATTTTTAACAGTAGTTTTTACTTTTTAGTTTCCAATTTATGGAAGTATCTTACATATATTTTTAGTAATCTTTGCAACCATTTTAGAGTTGGGTAAACTGAGTATCAGAAAGGTCAGAGTTATTGAATAAATGAATGTTAATACAGCTAGGCCACTAGCTTTATTAACACTTTTGAGAGAGTAATATTCCAACCAGTTTTAAATACATAAACATTTACAATTCTGAAAATTTTCACATCATTAAAAATGCATCAATATTCATAAATTGTTAACTGGAGAAAGAAAAAGACATGTTACTCGAACATAGCAAACTTACCACAGTGCCTTTTTCACAGATCCCTCTTTGATTTCCTCCGCAAACCTATCAGGCCGAGATAGTTCATGATGTTTCAAAAGAAACAACCATTACAAGAAAAACATGCAGTATGTCTTACAATGTTGTATTCCTTAAAAATATGACAAGGAAAAAACATGTAGAAAAACCAGGGCATTTAAAAGCAACCTACAGGCCAGGCATGGTGGCTGACATTTAAAAGCAATCTAAAGGCCAGGTATGGTAGCTCATGCATATAATCCCAGCACTTTGGGAGGCTCAGGTGGGCAGATCACCTGAGGTCAGGAGTTTGAGACTAGTCTGGCCAACATGGTGAAACCCTATCTCTACTAAAAATACAAAAATTAGTCAGGCATGCTGGCAGGTGCCTGTAATCCCAGCTACACAGGAGGCTGAGGCAGCAGAATCGCTTGAACCCAGGAGGTGCAGGTTCCAGTGAGCAGAGATCGTGCCACAGCATTCCAGCCTGGGGCCAAGCATGAAACACTTTCTGAAAAATAAATAAATAAAATTTAAAAAAGCAATCTATATTCTATAGACATACTAATGAATGATATAAATGAGGCAATATGACATAAAACAAAATGGAAAAAATATATTAATTTTATTATCTTCAGTGTACAAAAGTCATGGAAGTTTCTGGACTAGCTATATAAAAAATATTGAATTGTCTGTTCTGTTAATACAAAATAAGTGTAACTGTTTCTCACAGAAACCAAAAAATCCACACACATCTCTTTGTTCCTGTACCCTCACCTTGCCTCTTTCCTGTTCTCCACTAAATTCAACTCTTAATTTTGTGTGGACCTTGCACCCAAGCATGGCTGACAGGGAATTCTAAAGGCCCAAGATTCCACAGAGGCTGTTTGCAAGGAAGAAGAGACTATAAGTACCTGCCACACTGGATCCTCTTAAGTGAGAAGAAAGAAAGTACCCTGAATGCCTCTCATGTATTAAAGAGCAGGATGGCAGAATGTCTGTGTGGCCCAAGGAGCCAGAGGTAGCAAACTATGGGCAAAAGAATTGTGAACAAAGGCTAGAAGAGGGAAGGTCTGCAGTCAGCCTTGTCTTCTACCTCTCTGGTGTTTGCTTCTCATGAGCAGAGTTCGTTTTCCAAACATCGAGACACGGAAAAGAAGAGCCCTGCTCTGGAGGTTGACAGGAAGTCATATCCACGAAGGTTAAAATGCAAGATCAAGGCATGGCCCAGAAACAATGCCTAAAATCAAGGGGAAAAAAGAAGAGTAGAAGACAGAAAGTCTGCAGTCAGCCTTGTCTTCTACCTCTCTGGTCTTTGCTTCTCATGAGCAGAGTCTGTTTTCCAAACATCGGGACACTGAAAAGACCACCCCTGCTCTGGAAGTTGACAGGAAGTTATATCCATGAGTGTAAAAATGCAAGATCAAGGCTTGGCCCAGAAACTACGCCTAAAATGAAGGGGAAAACGGACAGAAGAAGAGAATCCAAGTCAAACCTGGCCCAGCCTGGGCAAGCCCAAGGAAGGTGGGATTTAAGGAGAAGAAATTAAAAGAAAGGAGCTTTGGACCACATGATTTTTTACAAGAGTAATCAATGAAATTAGCTCTTCAGCCAATGTACAAAAGAGGGCTCTTTAATCTCTTCCTTTGGTCCTTAAAAGCAGCAGTAAATTCATTAATCAGATTCACTGAAATGCTTTTAGAACAACTCTAATTGCTCAGCTTAGATGTCCCTTTCCTTTCTCTGCAAGGATACTGTGTATATACTATATAATTACAAATGTATAGTATTATATACTATGAAATATGACATATTAAATATAAATATTAGTCAAGGATATTAGTGAACATGTATAAGAAACACTGAGATGATCTTGCAGGATTTCACCTCCCTGGAACTCAGCCACTTAGTACTGTTTCAGCTTTCCCACCACCTCTGCCAGCCAATCCCATCTTCTTGGGAATCTGGCCTCCCTATTGGCTGATGCAGATCTTTAAACTGCCTGCTTTCTGACATCATCCTCTCATCAAGACTGCTGCCACCTGGTAGAATCTTGGGGTAGCCTGCAAATTTGTATCATCACAAGTGGCCAGTGACCAGTGTGACCAGTGGCCTTCGCACTGGACACATGCACTCCTTGGCTTCAGCCACCCAGACATCCACTAGGATCGTCTCTTCATCCCTTGTATCTACAGTTGATGTTTCTTCTTCTCTGACCATGTCAGGTAAAGAGAGAAACTTTCTTGACAGTTTTTCATTCGACTTCTTTCCCCCTAACTTTAGATTTCTTTACCCCTATAGTCCCAAACAGGAAATAGGGCCTCTGCCTATCAACCAGAAATGGTGATGGTGTTAAGGGAGGTTCAGCCCACAAAAGTTCTACCACCAGTCTCCACTTCTGGGATGTATTACTCTGTATTTACTCAACCCATCACAGAAACCAGTTTTCAAGGTGAGTACAAACAACAACAAAGGAGAGGAATAAACACAGCATTAAAAGGGAGGTTCAAATCTATAGCCGAGTGGTAAGTCCACAGATAGGCAGAATTTAAGCCCTGAGACTTCAACCACTATTCTTAGGCATTACTCTCCATTTTCAGGCTCTATGTAACAACATCTTCTAAGTGGGAAAGTTGAACACTATAATGGCCAACTACGCCACACATGTAAGAGACTCCCAAGAGATACCACACTTTTTAGTGCCCTGGCTGATGAGTTCCCTTGCCCCAGCACACTGTAACTTCCTTTGTTACTCTATTACTTTAGTCTCTTTGGAAGGCATTTCAGAAGTCTTATCTTGGCAGTGACCATTTGATTTTCCTTAACTTACAATAGGATTTAAGACCTTGTGCTCAGAGATCCTCTCCAAAACAAACAGGCTCAGAATCTGTGCTTGCTTATATATTTCATGAGGAAGGGCTCCACTCTCTTCCCTAGTCCATGGTGTAAAGGGTTCTTATACTCTCAGGAGAGTGGAGAGAATGGAAAGGACCCTATATGAGAATGTGAGGCTTTATAAAACATCTCCTATTGAAAAATCACTTTCACTTTTTATTTGGCTTACAACAACCCTATGAAATTCAAAGAAAGCCAAGAAACAATCAGATCAAAGGATAACCAGTAAGGACAGTCACTGCCTAGCACCTAATACAGGGTCTTGTCCATGGTACTGAAGAAGAGCTCATAAAAATGCCAGACCCATGTTAGAAAGGTATCCCATTGCTGCATTGGTGTGTAGGGGGAGATTACCAGATATTGACTTCTTCCTTGATTCCTTTGTGGTGATGGAAACTTCCCTGGGATTGCAATCTCCAAGCCAGACATTTTGTCTGGCACACACTTCAGAATTCTCCAAGTCCTGTAGTAGCAGAAATACCCAGGTATTATTTGAGAGTAATCCATCACCTGAGCTTGGGCACATTTCAATGATAGCTCCAGTCCAGAGTCCAACTAATGTCTTGACACTGTCTCCAGCTCCAAGCCAGGACAAAACCGAGAATAAGAATTTGGAAGAGATTAAAACCAAGCTTTCAAAGCCTCTGGATGGCTACCAGTTCCCAACAGAAAATCAAGATCCTCCACTGCTTCCTTTAGAAATCCCTGATATTCACCAGCTTCTGTCCTGCATTGATCCTCTTGGCCAAGAGGAGCAGCCTGGTTCCAAAAATGCCAATCTGAGAAAGAACAGCCTGAGTCTTGAGGGCCAAGGGATACTTGAAAATGGGATTGAGTCTAGCAGTGATCTTGCAGACCTCACTACACTGGTGGAGGATACTCACCTTCCCTCAATCTTCAGTTCCTTACAAGATCTTGTCCAACTCCAAAGTCCCTCTGCAAAGAAAGCCAAAGATCCCAGTGCCATCAGGGTAAATCAGGTGCAGGAAAACTCAAGTGTCATAAAGGGTCACTCTGATCAAGTCAGGAAGAATAAGCATAAAGCTGCCGAGCCTATCCAGGGTGCTCCCAAGGCCAAAATCCAGCCAAAGAACCCAGAGAGCCTATTAGAGGGAGAAGTGGCTGTTTGTGGTGCTACTACCAGCAACAGCCTTTCTGCGAACAAGGGCAAGCATTCTAACAACAAACCTCACAAAGCCGCATCCAGCAGGGGCAGCACAACTAAGAGGCATGGGCAGGAGAAGACTAAAAGGAGCAGAGAGAACAGCTCCAAGAAATCTCAAGACAGGAAGCAGTCAGGGACCAAAGTCAAGGTAGAAGAGAAGCAAGCCATTTCCAATATGAAGCGGAAGAAAAATCAACCTGAGCTAAGCCAAGAGACCTTCAAAAAGCCATGAAGCTCCCTAGGCATGCACATGCTAGAGTCTGTGCAAGTTTTCCATGCACTGGGGAAAAAGACTGACAAGAAAACTGGATTCTCTTCCTCCCAGACTCTGGGAAGCTCAAGCAACATCGAGAACCCCCAGCCATTCTCAGCTCTCCAACCATGGCTGGATACCCAACGTGACGGGAAAGGCCCGGAGAAAACTCAACTCAAGGCCCTGAAAGCGGATGACAGCGTTGAAAAAGTGTGCCCATCTCCATTCCAGTATGAGTTGCCACCACCTGGGAAGGTCAAGTTGGTACCATTGCCCTTTCTGACCCTGGACAAACCTCAAGCTCGACCTATTTCTCGGCGGCCACGCCCTCCGGCCTCACGTAGGCCTGCTGTGGCTTGCCCTGCTCGACCTGGTTCTACTAACTCAGCTCAGTCAACTGCAGTCAATCCATCCCAACAGGTTCCTACCAACACATCTCTGACAGGTCCTGCCAGACCAGCTCAGCCAATTTCCACCAAGGCAACCCAACCCGGTTCAGCCAACCCTAGCCGGCCTCCCACTGCCTCGCAGTCTGCTGCTTCTAGGCCAGCACCCTACAAAACATCATCTTGCTCTTCTCTCCAGCGTGAGCCTGTCTACTCTGCTGTGACCAATCTCCAGTCACTGCCCAAGCCTCAAAATCAATTTCTACTCCAAGACTTCAGCTTACAACCCAGGCCGTGGAGACCCGACATTTCTGGGCCAGTCGTGTCAACGCCCATCACAAAAGAGCAGAGGCCAGAGCGTGAGACCATGAAGAGGAAGGCTCAGCAAGAGCGTGAGAATGCTGCCAAATATACCTCTTTGGGGAAACTGCAGCTCTTCATCCAAAGGGAAAAAGATATGGCAATTTCTCAATACTATGGCTACAGAATGTAAGAGCTGCTGAGACTGCTCACTTTACTTTGGATACCAGCTGGTTTTCCAAATATACAGATAGATACTAATTTATTTATTCTGATAATATATTTTTAAAACATAAAGAAATCTAATAGAATTAATAGATAAGTAATAAAGAGGCTTCTGTTTTTTGAGATGCTGTTAACTGTAGGTTTTCTTTGGTGGGGTGGGGATCAAAGGCTGCTTTAGAAGGAATTATGGCGGGGTGCAGTAGCTCATGCCTGCAATCCCAGCACTTTGGGAGACCAAGGTGAGTGGATCACCTGGGTCAGGAGTTGGAGACCAGCCTGGCCAACATGGTGAAAACCATCTCTACTAAAAATACAAAACAGTGGCTGGGTGTAGTGGTGTCTTCCTGTAATTCTAGCTTCTCGGAAGGCTGAGGCAGGAGAATTGCTTCAACCCGGGAAGCGGAGGTTGCAGTGAGCCGAGATCACACTACTGCACTCCAGCCTGAACAACAGTGCAAAACTCCATCTCAGAAAAATAAAATAAAATAAAATAAAAACAAGAAGAAACTAAAAGATGGATAGTGGGAGAATAGACAGAAGAACTAAGGAAAGAGCAAGGAATGTGGTCCAAGACTAAGAAGGTCAAAAGGAGAGAGATTTCATGGGCTTATACAAAGAATCAGAAATGGGGAAAATGGCAGAAGATGCAGAATCTGAGGTTAGGACTAAAAGAATAAAATTTGG
The DNA here is from genome assembly GCA_004027835.1 of Alouatta palliata. Taxonomy (NCBI): domain Eukaryota; kingdom Metazoa; phylum Chordata; class Mammalia; order Primates; family Atelidae; genus Alouatta; species Alouatta palliata. Next base: position 13,095 of record PVKV010023093.1, on the reverse strand, counting down.
ATAGAAGTTGAAGATGGCACAAGATAAGGCCGGGTGGACCAAAAGAAATGTACAAAATCTCCCATGGATGATGGTCTTATGTCTCATGGCCTATCGGATAGGTGTTTTAGAAAATAAGATTCAGGACTCATCTTCAACAGGTTTGGGTTACCTTATACATGTATGATCATAGTTGGGAAAGGTCAGTAGAAAACAGGGGAATCTACCACCAGGGGATCGGCAAGGGCTCACAGTTCTAGGTGCAACTGAAAACCTGGGGCCCAGCCAAGTGAACTACAGCAGCTTGAAGCTGACCCAGAAAAGACCATGGTGTATAGATCACCATTAACTCACCACCTATGCATGGGCCAGTGAGACGCACCACTTCAGTTCACCTTCACAACAACACACAAGACCAGTAACACTGTGCCACTTTCCTAGTGAGGTAAACAGCAGTATGCTTTTCCTTAAGCTTCAACACATGAGGGAACAATAAAGAAACCTCATTAGACCTGATCTAATTAGAACTCACACCTGTAATCTTGCGGCCAGCTCTGGTCTCCAGGTGGAATTCCAGGACAGGTTTGTATCACTGGGTCCATTCCCAGTAGGCTGGATAGGATAGTCCAGAGTAATTGTCAGGATACCACCTTCTCTCCTGGGCTACTCCACTGGCATTTGGCTTCACATTCCAAGTGTTCCTCCTGTGTGAATAACCTTCTCCAGGGGGACCAGGAAGAGGGATGTGGCCACTCTGGTAAACATTTGGATTCTGTGAAAACGTTCTTAAAGCAAAACAAAAAGTAAGAAGCCATTACTAGGATTAATAAAATAATTTTTATTTATTTTAAAATCATATGTTTATAAAATATTTTAAATTCATAAATTTACAAAGTAATATATACTCTACTGTTTCCTACCTGTGTGCTTAGCAGATAAACTGCTTAACTTTTATTTCCCTAAGTTCTTTATAACATGGGGTAATAACATCTTCCACCTTTTTGAGCTGTTGTGAAGCTAAATTAAGAAAATACATTTCAATTACCCACAATGCCCTGGCACAGAATGGATTCCCAGAAGCCTTTCCATCTTTCCCTACAGAGACAAATGCATGGAATGCATGCCCATAGTACTCTAATTAAATACTTTCTCTCCCAAAGTCTGGTAGGGTTGACATAAGACACAATAAGCTATTTAGTACTGAAAATGCACAGCTACTTCCACTTTATAAACAAATATACATAAATTATAAAGTGTAGAACAACTTTAACCATAGTACATGCAACAAATTTCAAAAAATGTAAGATCAGAAAATCTCATATAATTATACGAAAGAAAATTTGGAAATCTGAGAAAAGAAAAAATAACTCCCTGCTGCAGAGCTCTCAATCCCACTTACTACAATTCAATTAGTTAGTATTTCCTTTTGTTCTTTTCCCCAGCATCTTTTTCTGTCTGTTGAATCGCAGCCTATTATTTTCACTTAATGTAAACGAGCTACCACTTTCAACGGCTTTATAAAATGCTATAGTATGGATAGAATAATTATTTAGCTACATTCTCCACTGTTGGAAATACAGCAGCTACGAGTTTCCAGGACCGCACATGATGCTGGGATTAACATTGCAAAACATCGTATCCTGAGCTAGCCCAAGGTCTGATTCTTGGTGAGTCAAGAGTGTGCCACTGCACTCCAGCCTGGGCAACAGAGTGAGACTCTGTCTACAAAACATCACCTTGCTATTTGTGATGGTTAATTTTAGGTGTCAACTTGACTGGATTAAGAGATACCTAGATAGCTGGTGAAGTACTATGTCTGGGAGTGTCTGTGAGGGTGTTTCCAGAGGATACTGGTGTGTGAGTGGGTGGACTAAGTGGGAGGATACCCAGCCTTAATATGAGTAGGTACCATCCAATAGGTTGGAGGCCTGGATAGAACAAAAGGCAGAGGAAGTGCTAATTGTGCTCTCTCCTGGAGCCGGAATATCCTACCTTCTCCTACTTTTGGACATCAGAACTCCAGTCTTCCTGGCCTTTGGACTTGAGGACTCATACCAGTGTTCTCCAATCCTTACCAGATTCCCAGGTCTTTAGTTTTGGAATGAGAGTTACTCCACCAGCTTCCCTGGTTTTGAGGCTTTCTGACTTGGACTGAACGCTACCAGCTTCCCTGGTTCTCCAGCTTGCAGACAGCCTACTGTGAAACTTCTCAGCCTTCCTAAGTACATAAGCTAATTCCCCTAATAAAAAAGCCCCACCACCTATGCACCCACCTACTGACCCGCCGTCACATCCATCCATCCATCCATCCATCCATCCATCCATCCATCCATCCATCCATCCATCCGACTGGTTCTATCATCATTCTGGAGAACGCATACTAATGTACCACTTTAACCATACTGAGGTTTTCCCCATTTTCCAAGTGAAAATATTTTTGTTGTTTATCTGTTCAGATCCTTTGCAATTTCTCTATTAGGATTTTATTACCTTTCTTATAGTTCATATTAACTCTCTAAGTAACAACCTTCCTGATCTAAAAGCCATATCACATTAATGTAGCCTAAGAATATAAGATCCTTTGGGATAGCCACATCAAACTCTTGGCTTCAGTGAAAAATCAATGAAAATTTCTAAGTCCCCTTCCCACTTGCCTCTGAAAAGTTACATATTCCCTGTCCTGTAACTGATTTTTCCACAGCTAAATGCAAAATACAGAGCAGAATAGTATCTCCTGGTTCAAACTGATCAGCAGGAATTCCTCATCAGTATCATAATGTGTTTTCATTAATTACAGTATTAATTTCTACCTCAATTCTAGAAAAAGGAAAGCAGAGAGCGGTACCTGACTCGTTGCAAATTTTGGGTCTGGGTGTGGAAATGCCAAGGAGTTGAGTGACCCTGGTTCCCATGTAGATTACACCTAGGTCCTTGTTTAACAGGCTTATTCATGGGGTGGACTGGCTGCATGAAATGTGCTGAGTCTTCAAAACCTCTTGACCTCGGTACACTGGAATTCCAATTCCTTAATGAGAATATTTCCACACAACATTACTGGTTTCCAAATGTAGTAGTCCATTTAGTGACTATATTTTGGCCTATGAAAATAACAATTACTTCCTTCTCCCATCCCCATTTGTTTACAACTCCCACAACAAATAAGCTACCAGGAGAATGGATATATTCAACTTAAATTATATAAAAAGAGATCTCCCTGACACATAAATCTCACACATAAAACACAAGAATTATGGGTGTTGTGGCTTACGCCTGTAATCTCAACACTTTGGTAGGCCAAGGCGAGTGGATCACAAGGTCAGGAGTTCCAGACCAGCCTGGCCAACATGATGAAATTCTGTCTCTACTAAAAAAATTAAAAAATTAGCCACGCATGGTGGTGCATGCCTGTAACCTCAGCTACTTGGGAGGCTGAGGCAGAACTGTTTGAACCTGGGAGGCGTAGGTTGAAGTGAGCCAAGATTGTGCCATTGCACTTCAGCCTGGGCAACAGAGCAAGACTGTCTCAGATAAGTAAGTAAGCAAGTAAGTAAATAAATAAATAAGACTTTCTGATAGGACCATTCTGAAGGTCTTCAATGTAGTTTTTTCCTTCTAAGCAATGTTCCCGGCACCTATTGAATACTGAGGAGTGGATAAAATATTAGAAATAACTGTACGAAAAGCAAATCTTTCCCAGAAAAAGTAAATTAGGCTGAAATGCACTATTCAGGCTGTGATATCTCACTACTTCCACAGACATCTATAGACTTTTTGGCAAGACTATCTTATATTGAAACAAATGAATTACAAACTTGTCTCCAAAATTTGAAAAATTCTTCTACATTTCCACCTTTAACTTGTATAAAAAGGGAAAAATAGTGACAACCCTCATACTTACATTCAATTGCATCATCTGGCCTCATGCCTTCTACATCAATCAAATATCTAACAAAACAACATAATTTGGGTTATTTACATATATGAAAAGAAAAACAATCAAGTTTTTTCAAAAAAGGTCCTATTTCAAATTACAGACATAGATATAAAAGTCCTAATAAAATATCAGCATATTGAATCCAGCAATTACTAAAGGATGGCAAACTATGACCACAAAAAGACATTTTTCAAGAATGCAAGGATAACTCAACTTCAGAAGATCTATTTACATATTTATTTACATTACTATAATTTAACTAATAAACAAAAGGAAATACAGAATCATTTTTTGTCAAAATGCTTTATATACTAAAAACAGAAAGAGACTTCCTTAATATGACAGAGTATTTATCAGAAACCAACAACAAAGAAAAGACAAATTGGGAAAAATATTAACATTATATCTAAAAAATACCATATAACCAACAGAATGGACCAGAAACTTGGGAGTCACCATCACTGTCAGCCATTTCTTCCATATTCTCTTCAATTCACCACCAATTCCTGACAACAATATTACCTAAATATCTCTAGAATATGTCTGTATCTTTCCACCAAAATGACCACCATGCCCTGGTCCACTCCACCACTATGCCTTAATTCCTGCAAACACCTCCTAACGTGTCTCCTTGCTTCCACCTCTTTCCCTCTGCAGTGTATTCTCTACTCAGCAGCAAAATGAGAGGTTGAAAACGTAAATTTGATTACGTTTCCCACACTTATCCCCAACAACAAAAAAATTCAACGGTTTTCTATTGTTCTTAAGATGGTGACTAAAACCTTACACACAGCTCTGCATGGTTTTAGCTCCTACCCATATTTCCAGCTCCATTTTAATGCCATACTTCCCCATGGCCCACTCTCCCTGGCCAGTTCCTCCAACACAATATACGTTTTCCTGTTACATGGGCTGTGCTGATCCTTAATGTTCACAGTTCTTTCCGCAACAGCCCTATCTAGTTAACACCTACTCATACTTCAGATAGTTGCTCAGATCTCTCCATAGAAACCTCTAGTCTTCTCGCTGAAGTCAAATCCTCCCTGTTCTATGCTCTCATTGTACCACGTCCCTCTCCTCCTCAGCACTTGTCAGAGTTGTAATTCTATAGGCATTTGTATGATTCTTTAATACCGACTCCCTCCCTAGACTGTTAGGAGGCACAGGGCAGCTGAAGTCTCTTTGCTAGCACCCAGCACAGGGCCTACACATAACAGAGGCTCAGGAGATACTTTCTGAATGAACAAACATAAATCAGTACAGTGTGGCTACATCCACGAAAAGCATAAGGACACATATGATTTGATTCAGAAATTCTACTTTGAGTGAAATTACCTCTGGGGCTATGGTGTATGTATTCAAAAATGTTTATATAGAAATGTTCATGATGTCAATGTTTTTTATAATATCAAAAATTTCTGACTTTGGTGTTCATCAGTATGCAAAGGAAAACAGCCCTGAAAAAGAATGAGGAGTCCAAGTACTTTCAAAGAAAAAGGTCTATCACATATTAAAATAAAAAACAGAATGTCTATTATACCATTAAATCACATGTATGTTTGTATCTGAATTTTTAGAGTCTCAAAGGATGTGTACTAAATTATTAATGGTGGTAATGGCTGGGTGGGATCAAGACTGCCTTCTACTTCATGTATTTCTATGCTGGTTGCGTTTTTTATAACAGGTTTACATTACCATTGTAAACAGACAAAAACAACTTTAAAATGATCTGCCTCTGGGGTCGGCAACTTACCTGCAAATGAGGTAACCAGTCCTGTTTAAACCATGGGTACTGTGGACACCAATAAGTTTGTCTATAAAAAGAAAATACAGGGTTAAGTAACTGAAGGACACACACAAGTATATAACATTATCACTGCCCTGAAAATGAAAAACTCTGAAGAGGAATTCTTTTTTTTAGGAACATACTATAAAGAATCACCTAACAGAATGCCAAAACTCACTGCTTCTGGAAAACTTGGCATAGTCCCAATTAGACTTAATGATGTAAACTACAGGCCTGGTAAGATACTAACACCTTAACTGCAGTTTTGGACTGTGAATTAAAAAAAAGAAAAAAGATACTAAGAGCTAAATCTGCAATAGACAAACCCATCTATCTAAAAATAGAATGCCCATCAGTAATTAATTTAATTATACAAAAAGGGAGTCAAAGCAACAACAGGCTATGAGAAGAATGAAATTTGTTTCTGTATGAAACAAATGAAATGCCTTCACTCTTGATACTGAATAGTAAGGACAGTTTCCACAGTACTGGAGTTCCCAACGAGCTTCCGTTCCTTCTCTCGTTCGGTGCTCCACACATGCCACAGGTCTACGTGCCGTGTGAAGTACTCAGGTAAACAGCACTATTTACATTTTACCATGAAAAGGCAAGGCTTGGAGATGTAAGTCAAAGCAGGCAAACAGCACAAGACTAGAATCACATCTAATATTTTTCCCATTACACCACAGTATTTCCCACTCCATCCTTTTAAAACATTATTATGAGGAATTAAATAAAAAACATGCAGTTTATCTTTGCGAAATTTGTGTCTGTGACTAGGTAGCCCATCAACTTGGGAGTCTGAGGCAGGAGAATTGCTTGAACCGGGGAGGCAGAGCTTGGGGTGAGCCGAGATCAGGCCATTGCACTCCAGCCTGATGGACAAGAGCAAAACTCAGTCTCAAAAACAAAACAACACAAAACAACAGAAAAAACAAAAACAGACTGGAAGAAAACAAACAGGAGATGCAGCAATTAGAACCCAATTGCAATAGGTCAGGCAAGACCTGTATTAGGGTGCTGACAGAAGGTGACAGTCAAAAGATAGGACATAATATGAAGAGGATTTATTGAGGTATGAGATGGCGGAGGATGGTCTCAAGAAGTAAAAACAGTTCACTGCACATATGTGCAAAGTCTCAAAATCAATCATTTGTACGTATAAAGGATCATCTCTCCAATGAGGCCTGCTAGGACCTAACAGCATATGCTCTTTGTGATTTCTGAAAACAATACAAACCAACTTTCCATGTGTGATCTCAGGGCGCTACCATTGCTGGGTTCCTAATTCAAATCATTACACTTTCCGTGCCAAGTAACAAGGGATTGAGGAGGTTCTATTTTGGGAATTAAGGAGTGTCCCCAAAAGTAACAGTCCGCCTTAAAGCAATCCTTCCGTATTTCACCTAAGAGCAATGGCCAGAACCTCGCTTTTTTTTTTTTTTTTTTTTTTTTTTTT
>PVKV010023092.1:0-34052 GCA_004027835.1 Alouatta palliata | reverse complement strand
TTCTACTATAAGGACACATGCACACGAATGTTCATTGCAGCACAGTTTACAATAGCAAAGACCTGGAACCAACCCAAATGCCCACTGATGATAGACTGGACAGGGAAAATGTGGCACATATACACCATGGAATATTATGCAGCCATCAAAAACGATGAGTTCGTGTCCTTTGTAGGAACATGGATGAACCTGGAAACCATCATTCTCAGCAAACTGACACAATAACAGAAAATCAAACACCGCATGTTCTCACTCATAGGCGGGTGTTGAACAATGAAAACACATGGACACAGGGAGGGGAGCATCACACACTGGGGTCTGTCGGGGGTAAAAAGGGGAAGGACAGTGGGGGTGGGGAGTTGGGGAGAGAGAACATGGGGAGAAATGCCAGATATGGGTGATAGGGACGAAGGCAGCAAATCACACTGCCTGTGTGTACCTATGCAACAATTTTGCATGTTCTTCACATGTACCCCAAAACCTAAAATGCAATAAAAAATATATATATATATATATATAAAAAAAAGAAAAAAAGAAAAAAGAAATTGCCTTTTTTGCTTGAGTGTTAATACAAAACAACACATTTCTTCTTTTGAATTGTAACTTAGCTTTCTGTTATCACATATCATATTATAAGGATCAAACCTACACTTGTGGTAAAAATGAAAACCACTCTGAAGAAGCGGTCTTAACCACAATTCAAAGCTTAAAGAATGGCTTTCTGCCAAAGTGTATCTGAGCCATTAAGCTGTCATGTTGCCTTCATGCACTGCTAGGACCAAAAGAGCAGGCCCACCAGCTAGTATCTGCTCATTCAAGGCTCACAGGAGGCCATCCGGCTCTGAAAGGGAAATAAACAGCACAGGAGCATAGGGCTTGATGGTGCAAGATCTAACTGCAAGCTGCTTTGCCTTGGGTGACACTACAGGCTGATTCATGCTTCTACAAACATCTGACAACATTTGCCTCTGCTCAGCACAGGCAAAAGGAAGGTCTGGAACTGAGACTGGCCAGATCACTAAGCACTGACTAAGTATGCATCATCAGTAACTTATGGAAACAATAGTATATGAGGGAAAGCCTTGGGAGTAAGAGTCGGGATGGCAATGCAGAAAACAAGAACAAGGTCCCTAGTAAGTGCACACAATTTTCAGAGTTTTCATTCATGTTATGTATTTACTTGGTACTTTGCTATGCTATGTATGAACTTAAACTGTACAAGCTGCAAAGGTGTTGTGTTACAGAGTTAATTTACTAGTTAACTATCTAGTCAACAGCCCTATGTCAAATTGCTTAATTAGGAAAGAGGAGATTAGTTTTTCTTTAAAGATGAGCTCCACTGTAGCTACTTAATTCTAAATATTCCTTCTCTCACCAACTTATGCACAGGCATGTTTCCTAAAGTCATGTGCAGTCTCTACTGTCTACAGCACCAGTACTGCTGACCTCCTCCCTCATCTTGCCTTCCACCACAAGCAATTCACCACAAGCAATACTTATTTCCAAATTTTCTTCTCTCTCTCCATTCTCTAAATCCGTAGATCAGATGAAGCTCTCATTGCCACTTACAGTTGTAGCTTCCTCAACTGGCTTCATATAGCAGAATAGACAGAATACATCTCCTTATGTATATTCTCATTTAAGTCTCATTAAAAATCCTGAGAGGTCAGCATTATTTCTAATTTAAAAGGGAAAAATGAAAGTCAGAAAGCCACAAGGTGAGGCTTTCCCTCACTTCTGATTCCACAATGACCAACAAAGGTTAAAGATAATCATGCCCACATATAAAACAAATCAGGAAACCATATTCTGTTCTATAAACTACTAATATTCTTTGCTTTCCAAAATAATGACTTTATCTCAATCCACTGAAAACATTTATTCTCTTTTCCCAGTAAACAAACCACCTATCATTATTTAATGTTGCAAAGAAATCACTTCTTAACCTGTAATCTATCACTCAGCAACCAAAACTGTTGAATCCCAAGGATGAAATACTATAATATTCCAATTTGAGAATATGAAGCAATACCATAAGGTGAAATAAACCAGGGAAATTTGTGTTAACAGCTCTAGGGATCAGTCAAATTCAGACTCCTAAAGGATTATAACCTAGCAATGAAGAAGAAAATGTCATATCACTGTATTTGTTGAGAAAAAAAGAAAAGAAAATGCCAACTTGCTTCCACAATAAACTGGAAATACACACCATTTTAGGCTGTAACTTTTAATGCTGGCCAATATTTTTTTCTTAATAGCACACATGCCCATTAGAGACATATGGCCGAAGTTATAAGCTTGTATTATTCATATTCAAGTTGACTCAAGTGTGTACAATATTAATACTGAGTTCTCAAATACAAATCTGTAAGCAGTAGGTGCTCACTACATGAATAAACTATAATAGCAAGTCATCTGTTAAAACATATGCAACAAAAACAAAAAGATTATGGAATCTTGGCTATTAAACTATATTATTTAGATCAATTACAATTTAACAATGAGTAAAGCACAATTAAATGATGATTTAAAAAACTGATCTGTAATGTCTAAGTTAATTTCTGCAATGGAGAAAAAAACTAAGTGACATTAACTTTTCAAATTTTACAATGCAGAGAAAAGGGGACTACTTTACCAAATTCAGGTAGCTAAAACTGATAGAACTATTTTTCTATGGGAGAATGCCCTATAAAGATACAACACTACAGATTACTGTTATTACTTACTCTATAAGCTTCAATTATTTTTGAAGCATGTTGCCACTTCAAAAAAGTGATAATTCACATTTCTGACAGATTCTATAAAGAAGTGCTATCAAGATCTAAACGGGAGTGTCTCAATGCACCTGATACATTCCCTCACGTAGTTTTGTTGAGTCTAAAACTAATTGATGGGAAAATGTGATATAGCAAGTTCAGATCTCCAGCAATTACACCCAGACAATTCTTCACTGTAATAACAATAATCTAATAAGCCATTGTGTTTAAGATAATAGTGACAATATTATTAAACATAATGTTATTAGTTAACAAATTGGCTACTTGTACTTTTAAAATATTAGCAGCTTGGGAAATGAGTTTCAGATTGAAAAGAAATCCTTAATTCTAAGTAAAAACTTGAACTTTGGAACAAAAATCAAGTCGAAGGGGAGTCATTCTAACTGCTAATTTTTTCCTACTATCCAGCAATGTTTTGGTTTGGTTACAGTATTTCTCCAAAATTAAAATCACTGGTCCAGTCATTATGTTCAACGAGCCCTTTATTCTGAGAAATACTACTTGTCCTGGATCAGCTCTCTCTTTTTTGGACAACTCCTAAGATCTGAGATTTACGCTATTTTCACAGCATCCTCCAGACTTCATCCTCGCAGGCCAGACCACTTCTCACTTAACCTATCCAGTTCACTGACTCAAAACCAATGTTCACATATTATTCTTTTATAGGCAGAATGCACAGCAAACTCTTTTGTTTGTTCAGGCTGCATGTAAATGAGGGATGGGAGGAGAAGAGAGAGAAGGGGCTGAGAGGTTGGAAAAGAGGAGAGGGAGGAAAGCAGAGAACACTGGAGTACAAAAGAGCAGTGAAAAAAAAAAGAGAAAGAGAAAAGATTGTTTGAGGGAGTGTTGGAGCCACCAAGTTGAAGAGAAATAAAAGAGCAATAAGAGTATCTAGTGGCCATAAAAGGGCAACTGTCTACCTCCTAACAAACCAAATCTGGTCAGTCCCAAATATGGAAATGTACAGAGCTTTTCTTCTGTGGAATATGAGCATAGATCACAATCAGTCTTTCCTTATAAACGATCTCACGTTTGGGTATCTACCACTGTGAGAAAAATCTGGTGAATTATTACATAAACTCTTTCCATCTTTTGCTTCCCCAAAATCCAGGTTTTTCTAACAAAAACAAACCCAAAAAACCCCCAACACTTTTATAGTTATTCTAGAGCGTCAGTTTCTGTAAAATAGGAATGTTAATTGTTAGCAATCTGGAGAGCTGTTGTGAAGACTAGGTAAATCACCTGGTGAGGGACATGTGGTAAGTGCAATATTGATTCAACGTTAGTATACGCACTCAGATTTTCTTGGCCTTCAGATTTACCAATCCCCAACTCACAAGAGTTCAATGATGACAACTTTCTAAAAATTGAAATCATTTCAAAATAAAACTACCTTCTTATATATCTAGTTATTCTCTCCATTTGTAAATTAAAAGGTTGGTAAATAAGAGTATTACCTGTTCTGCCATGACAGAATAGATGCATGTCTGAAAAACCTAGTATTATCAAAAGTTCATTCATTTAACTAATATTTGCTGAATACCTTTTATGACTATTCACTGTCCCAGTGGATGAAGATATAGGAGTCAAGAAAATAAGCAAAATCTGTTAATGGGGATGGGGGAAAGAACAGATCTGGAAAGTAGACCAAGGATTGAAAATTGGCTCCCTACAGAGAGAGTGACTGTTTATTTCAAATATGAATACTTTCAGTGGGTTTTGCCTGCACCCAGTCACCCCCGTTTTACATAGCACATGTATGTTGTCTCTGGCCTGTCCCTGCCCCAGGGCTAGAATTTCTCACTCAAATTAATTTTTCCACAGAAAATTCAACAATAAAGGAGTTTATTTAAATTTAAATTTCATGCATATTTGATTAACCTAGCTGCCTAGCTGCTGCCACCAACACTTCTACAGGCTTTTTTTTTTTTTTTTTTTTGAGATGTAGTCTTGCTCTGTCGCCAGGATGGAGTACAGTGGTGCAGTCTCAGCTCACTGCAACCTCCGCCTCCTGGGTTCAAGTGATCCTTCCGCCTCAACCTCCCAAGTAGCTAGCACTACAGGCAAGTGCCACCACACCCAGCTAATTTTTGTATTTTCAGTAGAGATGGGGTTTCACCATGTTGGCCATGATGGTCTCGATCTCTTGACCTCGTGATCCACCCACCTCGGCCTCCCAAAGTGCTGGGATTACAGGCGTGAGACACCGCACCCAGCCTCTAAAGGCATTTGTAATCCCTTCATCACCCTTGGGTGCCATCTCTGGTTACTGATCTCCATTTGGGGCCAACTAAACTAAAATGCAGTTTAGTTTCCTTCTAAAGTACACTCCAGGAGGAGAAATTTATCAAAGAAAAAGAATACAAGCCACTATCATACATGATGACAACCAAAGAAAAGAGACACAGCTTTCAAGAAACAAATTCCACAGAGAGACAACCTTGTGCTTCCAACAGAATAACCAGCATGAGGTGGAAAGCGGTGACACTGAAGTGAGTAAATGTGACTTAAGGAAAAAAAGAAGCAATCCTTTTATAATGCCAAAACGCCAAACAATGACATAGAAAAGAGTAGGAAGAATCGGATAATCTGGGAGAAGACAAGGGGTTAATGTGGAATAGGGAGAATCTGGTGAAACAAAGCAATAGAAAAAAAAGAATTCAACTCTTCCATACTCTGAATCCATATGTTTTCATTTACTGCCTCCACCACTAAAGACATATGCCTACACACATCTGTATAAAGACAAGCAACCATCATCAGGGTAGTTAACACAATGATTGGGAGTGGTTATTTATCTTCTTTAATTTCAAAACATGATTTCTAAAGAGCATATCATGCCCAATTCAGAGTACTGAACTATGTACTTTGACTCAATTTGCAAGAACTTGCAGAAAAAGATGAATTATGCGTATTATCTTTTGTCCTCCTCTTTTGGCAAAGAATTCTTCCATGTTTCAACTCCCAAGTGTAGAAAACTAATGTACAAATTCCACTGCTATGAAACAATTTACCACAAGTCATCATCCTCTTACTGTTTTCTGAGGTGAAAGAAATTATATTTTAGACAATCTTAAAACATACATATGCTGATACCGTCCTACTTCGAAGCCTTATTTAATTTAAAATATTCACCAGAAACTCTGTGATCATCCTCAATAAATCTACAAAGCAAACATCTGTTGTTACAAGGACATTGTGGTAGGCACAGGAACTAATCCAAGAAAAATAAAATTTTAAATGTTATCGAAATCTTCACAAAAACAGAAGCTTTAACATTTGAACATTTAACTACCTTCAATATTTGTAATGTATCTAACTTATGCTTAATATTTTGCAACCTTTAATTTTATATTTACTTTCTGAATTAAAGAAGCATCTATTATACAAACAAGTCCTAACATATAAAGAACGAAAAATAAACTGAGAGGTTTTATTTGTATTTTTTATTTTTTTGAGACAAGACTCTTACTCAGTTGCCCAGGATGGAGTGTAGTCACCTGATCTTGGCTCACTGCAAACTCCATGTCCTGGATTCCAGTGATTCTCCTGCCTCAGTCTCCTGAGTAGTTGGAATGAACCACATCTGGTTAACTTTTGGATTTCTAATAGAGATGGGGTTTTACCATGTTGGCCAGGCTGGTGGTGTACTCCTGACCCCAGGTGATCCACCCACCTAGGCCTCCCAAAGTGTTGGGATTACAGGTGTGAGCCACTGTGCTCAGGCTGAACTGAGAGGTTTTAGCATGCATCTTTTTTTTTTTTTTTTTTTTTTTTTGTACTTTGTTTTTATTTTTGAAATGGAATTTCACTCTGTTGCCTAGGCGGAAATGTAATGGCACAATCTTGGCTCACTGCAACCTCCATCTCTCAGGTTCAAGCAATTCTCCTGCCTCAGCCTCCCGAGTAGGTAGGACTATGGGCGCCCGCCACCACGCCCAGCTAATTTTTATATTTTTAGTAGAGATGGGGTTTCACCATCTTTACCAGGCCAGTCTCAAACTTATGACCTTGTGATCTGCCTGCCAAGGCCTCCCAAAGTGCTGGGACTACAGGCGTGAGCCACCATGCCCCGCCTATTTGTATTTTTTTTTTAACTGCATGGGTCTCTTCCATCAATGCAAAGCAAGGGCAAGTCCTTCCACAACTAGGATGTACTGTAAATTTCTTACTTATGAACTTTTAAATATTAACCAGGGCATGATGGGTATGTTGGCTCATGCCTGTAATCTCAGCACTTTGGAAGGCCAAGGCAGGCAGGTCACGAGGTCAGGAGATCGAGACCATCCTGGCTAATACGGTGAACCCCCATCTCTACTAAAAATACAAAAAAATTAGCCGGGCATAGTGGCATGCGCCTATAGTCCCGGCTATGGTAGGCCGAGGCAGAAGAATCACTTGAACCTGGGAAGTGGAGGTTGCAGTGAGCCAAGATAGCGCCACTGCACTCCAGCCTGGGTGACAAAGCAAGACTCCATCTCAAAAAATATAACTATCTATAGATATATACATATATCTTGAAACGTGTATATATATATATATGAGGGCAAACAAATACATACACATCACAAAACAACACAGCAACAAAAAACAAAACCAAGGTTTCACAGCAAACTAACTGTTCTTTACCATCAAAAGATTTTTAAAAAACTACTGATCTGGTAATATTTGTCTTAGATAGCTGAAGGCTTTTGTGGCTGAGGTCAGCTTGGCAATATGGATTTATTAGACTGAGTTTCATAGTTTTCCAGTTGACAACCACTAGAAATTAGGTCTCTGCAATCCCGTACCTATACAAGCCCCTGAAACAAAAATTTTAGAATTGTGTGATACATTCATAACATTTTCTATTTTGTTCTCTTCTGTTTCATTTGCGGGGGATGGGGTTTACGGGAAGCAGCAACTTACTAAATTGATCCCAGAGTGTGCTACTACTGGCAGTTTGAAAACCACTGATTTATGAGTTGAAAACCATCACAATGCATGCCAAGGGGCAGATACTACATCACTCTACTTAATAAAACAGCCTTGGTAAATGTCACTCAAAAGCCACTGCTGCTATGTTCTCCTACTCTCCTTAGATATTCTCTCCTAATAACCTTTACTTCAAAAAATAAAAGATGGTAGAAGGACCCCTGAAAGGAATGTAGAAGATATGGCATACCATTAGAAGCCACACTGAAACTTAAATGCTAGTCACTTCTTCTCAGAAGGCAAAATAATATAAAACTAATACCACTTCCAAGGGACATCTGTGACGAAGGGAAACATACACTAGTGGAACTAAACAACAGCCACATAAATGTGCGTATGTTTTATTTCAATCTTTTGATAAAATTAAAACAGAAGTTTTAAGAAATACAACCTTTTCTATATTCAGTGCACTAATATTGTCTATATAATACATGCTTTAATGCTGGTCATAACCCACTGAATTTATTTCTTGACCCACTCATGAATGTGCTGAAACCTGCAACTTGAAAAACACAGCTTTAGAGAACACATAAATCAACCCAGCAGGGTAAGATGATCATGGATAAAGCAGCAGACCCTAATGGCCACCTTCTTTCACTGATGAGAAAAAGCCCAAAGAATTGATAACATATGTCAAATAGTGATGCCTTATTTTGCTCTAGGAATAGCATAGAAGAGTACAAGACTCAGTCAGGATAAGAAAAATGTAATAGCACACCCTCTACAAAAAAAAGTTCTGATCTGCATTTAATAATCATCAATACTTAATCTGACACTGGCCTCCACATGCCCAAACTCGCATTGGGTGTATATGTACAATTATCTATATATAAATCATATTATACAGTTATATATAACAACTTGCTTTTTTAAAAAAATTTGAGTTTTTTCAAGTCATTCTTAAAACCTGTTACAATAACAAGGGAAGCATTAGAAGTGAAATGCAGGTGGGGTAACCCCAGGATTTAAGTAAGCTCTTAACCACAAAGTTACTAAGACTTACAGGCCGGGCACGGTGGCTCATGCCTATAATCCCAGCACTTCGGGAGGCTGAGGTGGGCAGATCATGAGGTCAGGAGTTCGAGACCAGCCTGGCCAATATGGTAAAACCCTGTATCTATTAAAAATACAAAAAATTAGCTGGGCATGGTGGCTTGTGCCTGTAATCCCAGCTACTGGGGAGGCAGAGGCAGAAGAATTGCTTGAACCCAGGAGGTAGAGTTTGCAGTGAGATAAGATCACAGCACTGCACTCCAGCCTGGGTAACAGAGTAAGACTCCATTTCGGGGGGGAGAAAAAAAGTCTTGCAAAGAGAACAGGACTTCCCAACTCTAGCTGTACATCAAAAACCTCTGTGCAGTTAAAACAAAACAAATGGATTCTCAAGTGCTACCCCAAAAGAAAATGTTAATGTTGAGATATCAAGTACTATAAAGAAACATATTTTGTAAACAACACATTGAACACTATCCTGAAACCATTATGTCCAAGAATATCTTTTGAGGGTGGATACTATTCTGTGCCATCAGATATAAAATTCCTGATTTAACTGATTGATTGCCTTGGCTAATAAGCAGATGGTTCTACCTTGGAACTTGATTAGATCACTGTCATTATGAATTAAGAGTTTAATATAAAGCAGTTTCATCTTAACAACTAATTTCCATTAAGAATTTAACTGCTAACATACACCAAAAGGATTTAATATGAGGTAGCCTAACTGATAAAAATCATGGACTATACCAGTGTATGTCTATTAAATTTATTTACCCATGATAAATTTAAACCTCTGTCTTCCCAATATTGTTTCTTTTATTACCTAAAAGAGAGTTCTGAACCTAATGTAACAGCAATGAATTCAGTACTCTTTTCTGGGTTGTTCACTTCTACCACTCTTTAAAAAGAGCAATTAATACCAATCACACAGTACAAAAGTTAGGTTTCCAACATTTCATATAATTAAGAAACTGTTTTTATACATCACTCAAAATTTTACAAAAATAAAAACGTCAAAGGTTTTTGATGGTTAAGTGGGTATTATTAAGACTAGAATTATTCTACAAGTAACCACAAGTAAAAGCAAGGTTATATATCACAAACACATGAATGATTAACTGCATAAATACATTGGTAAATAAATAATGATCACAATATTAATTTTTTTAAATTACTCATTCTCGGCCAGGCACAGTGGCTCACACCTGTAATTCCAGCACTTTGGGAGGCTGAGGTGGGCGGATCACCTGAGGTAAGGAGCTTGAGACCAGCCTAACCAATATGGTGAAACACTGTCTCTACTTAAAACACAAGAATTAGCCGGGCATGGTGGCAGATGCCTGTAGTTCCAGCTACTTGGGAGGCTGAGACAGGAGAACTGCTTGAACTTGGGAGGCAGAGGTTGCAGTGAGCTGAGATTGTGCTACTGCACTCCAGCCTGGGTAACGGAGTGAGACTCCATCTCAGTTAAAAAAAAAAAAAGTAAATACATAAATTATTCATTTTCCTTTACATGAAAATTCTTTGTAAGAGACAAAACTGTACTAAAAGGTCCAAGTAAAAATTGTTTTGTTTGGTCAAATTAGTACCCCAACTGAAGACTTCATCCAACTATTTCCTGTTCAGGCTACCATAAAATGACAGTATTGCAGAGAACTAGTCTGTGATGTAAAAGATAATTACAGACTAACACATGAATAATCCCTAAATTATTTGGTGAATGAAATTACAGCTCATTACTATTAAAACCTAGGGAAAACATTTACCACAGTATTTTCCATAACTATATCTCAAAAAGGAAAAAGAAAATCCATGGGTTTTTGTAACAAAAACTACCATAAATCCATACCACATCTATAATCAAAATATTTATATATCTTAAATATGCAATAACTAAATACAGAATCATGAGTGTTCATTCTATCCATGACCCTGGAGTCACTGGGAGATTTCTAAAGCATACCTTTTAATCCACGCCATGGTACTTCAAGAACATGTTAAGGTAAGTCACAGCTTGGAACACTTCGATGCACCTCAAAACACCTCAGCCAGTGAATCTGTATCATTCTCCTTTCGTTTTGAGATCATAATGGTTCCGAGGAACTATAATGCTTCCATTTGAATGATAGTCTCATAATTTCAATGACTTAAAAACAAAAACAAAAAATAAGGCCTTAAGTATTGGTATGTTAAACCATTAGTGCACTGTGTTAACTGCTGCCATGACTAAGAAAAACAAAAATCAGCTGCTACCACTATGTTAACACTGTCATTTTTAATGTGAACTCTCATATGAATGAGGGATACCAGTCAGAGTGACAGTCTTTGCTTTATCTTTCTAGTAAAACCCCACAAATCTCTTTGCCCCAAGTGTTTCTTTAATTTTCTTCTCAAGGAAAAAAAATTACTTAAAAGATTGATCTGAAGACTTGCTAGGTGCTAGGTTCACTTTTCAATGACCACTATTCTATTCTGTTTGGATGAGGGCCAGAAATCACCTATACACCTATCTAAAAGGAAACTGATAATAGATTAGGCAGAGGATCCTTCGAACAACGCTTCTCCTGATGTTGATATTACTGAATCATGTTAATTCCATGGACATCATTAAACTGAAAATAGCTCCAGTTTCTAAAGCTTATTTCTATAATAGCATTCATAAAAATGAACAGATAGATGGCTACCATCAAGTTTTACTGACATTCTGTGATTGACTTGGCAGGTATCTGTTCCTGTCTTCCACACCCTACCCCACCTTTCTTACATAAAAACATAAAAAAATTTCACTTTTAGAAATGATATAGTAAGAAGTGTATGTATCACATTTGAAATCTACTAAGAATTCACACTGCTTTTGCCACGAGTGTGGCATTATGTAGCTACAAGAAAGAACACTAAAGCTACACAAAGAAAGTAAAACTAACTGATAACTGATGAATAAATATATACATTTACTGTCATAAAGCAATTTAAATTACTTTAGGATGACTGATAAGGCAAATTTTAACATAGGCAAGCAATGAAAAGAGCCTCCTAAGAAAGAAGATGAGAAAGGTTCTGTTACACTCTAGGCCTGTGGAACAGCTTGTGTAAAGAATGGAAGATGAAAAAGTTTCCCAGCTACGGCTAAAAAGTATGTGCTAAGGAGAAAGTGAAAGTATTTCCTAGCTGAAAGGGTAGATGTAACTGATTAAAATCTTTCAATCCACTGTCAGAAAAATTACAAATTTTTAAGATTTAGATTTACTGTAGATCGTAGGGAATGTAGACTACAAAATGTAGATCACTCTTCAGAAAGCTTATAATGGTGACAGAATTATATATAGGAAAGAACTCTACCAAAGTAGGGAAGAAACTAATTAAGAACAGAAACAAGGGACCTGGTCCAATGAAATCTCTGCCTGTAGCCACAACCATATTTTCAAACTGATGACTTTAGCACATTAGTCCAACCCTCTGGCCCCTTCCCGTACCTTGGGATAAAAGGCTGGGCGCAGTGGCTCACACCTGTAATTCCAGCACTTTGGGAGGCTGAGGCAGGCAGATCACCTGAGGTCAGGAGTTCGAGACCAGCCTGACCAACATGGAAAAGCCCCGACTCTACTAAAAAATACAAAATTAGCTGGACATGGTGGCGCATGCCTGTAATCCCAGCTACTGGGGAGACTGAGGCAGGAGAGTCGCTTGAACCCGGGAGGCAGAGGTTGCGGTAAGTCAATAGAGCCCTTACACTCCAGCCTGGGCAACAAAAGCAAAACTGCATCTCAAAACAAAAACAAACAAACAAAGAAAAGAAAAGAAAAATTGGGATAAAAATGAAATAATGAAAGGGGAAAATACTTAATACATGTAAACCATTTAGAACAGTAATCTGGAACACAGTGATGACACAGTGAACTAGGAAAGCAGGCAGCAGTGAACCCATTACCTCAAACCTGAATAAATGAATGGGCTTTTTTTTTTTTTAAGAGACAAGATCTCACTCTGTTATCCAGGCTGTAGTGTAGTAGCACAATTATGGCTCACTGCAGCCTCAACCTCCTGGGTTCAAGTAATCCTCACACCTCAGCCTCCTAAGTAGCTGCAACTATAGGCATGCACCACAGGCCCAGCTAACTCTTTTTTTTTTTTTTGGCAGAGATGGGGGTCTCACTATGCTGCCAGGTTGGTTTCAAACTCCTGGGCTCAAGCTATCCTCCTGCCCTGGCCTCCCAAAGTGCTGGGATTATAGGCATGACCCATTGCACCTGAAACAAGGGGACTGTTTTAAAAATATAGAGAGAAATGTTAGTAAAGTCACCTGTGTGGGAACTCGAAGACTAGAACATATATTACACCATCACTGTTTTTCAAAATATATGTAATTTTGTACCTATTACACTTCCTCACAATAATCCAATCACCATATATTAAGAACCCCAAGTCTTCTATCAACTTTATACTATACCTTTGACCATTATGGTACTTACCACTAGTAGGATACATATTTTATGCTATTTTTCCAATGGTCTTGATTAATTTGCACAGTACAATGTATAGTCTTCTATAATCATCCTTTTGGCAACCAACACTATTTTGTAACAATGGATCTATATAAGAGTGCAGTGGTTGGCAGAGTTTTATCAAACCCAATTTTATTATATTCACTCTTCAATAATTAGGCAATTCACTCTCTGATCATAAAAAATACATATACAAGAATCTCCCTCAAATACATATAGAAAACACCTGAGCATAAGTAACCCAAATGTCTACCTACTAATGAATGGATTTTAAAATGTGGTATATGCATACAATGGAATACTATTCTGTTTTAAAAAGAAACAAAATTCTGACAATGCTACATGGATGAACCTTGAAGACATTATGGTAAGTAAAGTGAGCCAGTCACAAAAAGACAAATACTACGTGATTCCACTTACATGAAGTACTTAGAATAGTCAAATTCACAGAGACAAAAAGAATGGTGGTTACCAGGGACCTGGGGGCAATGGGGAGTTATTATTTAATAGGTTTGGAGTTTCAGTTTGGGCAGATGAAAACAGCTGTGGAGATACATGATGGTTGCACAGCAGCGTGAATGTACTTACTACCACTAAACTATGCAGTTTAAAAATGTTAAAATGGTAAATTTTATTAATGTATATTTTGCCACAATAAACTGAACACATCTGATGAGATACATAGTGGACAGGAACTTTCCTGTATTTTGATAAATTTTCTAAATATTTCCCTTGTTTTACAAATTGAACCTATTTCTATCTTCATTAAGTGGCACTACTCATCCACCCAGACAGCTGTAACATTCAACCATTTTCCTTCCCATCCTAAGCCAAGTCTTACAAACTGATTTTTGTAAGACTACTTAACGCTACTTGAGTCTGATACCGTTCTTTCATTTCTAATGACTCAGTGTTCCTTAAGTTCTTCCTTACAGAATCGCTGTAATAGCCCTATAGCCAATCACCTATCCTCAAAAGCCAAGTCTTCACAATTATCACTAGCTATTTTTCTTGAAATAAAGTTCCTGTTTTAAAACCTTTACAAAGGGCTCCATTGTTTCTTTAAATTTGAAGTTCTAAGCAAAACATTAAAAAATATCTTTTTGTCTGATCTAACCTACCTTTCTGGACTCACTTTCACAAGACCATTCTGCTTCCCATACGCTATGCCAGATTCTTTACTACGTCTTTCCTCACCGTCCCCACTAGGCTTTCCTACCTCCATGCTCGAATGCACACTTCTCTATGTGGAATCCTCTTCCTCCCAACTCCTATTGATTTCTATTCAATTCTCAGACACTGCTATATGTTAACAGAAGCATGAGAACGATTTGGCAGTATCTAACGAAAGTATAAATGCACATATCCTTGCAACCACCAATTTCACTTCTAAGTATCTGTCCTACAAAAATCCTCAAACATACAGGACACAAAGATATTCACTACAGTGTTGTTTCTAAAAGAGAAAAACATCTAGTTGGGCACCAAATGGGAACTGGCTAAATATATTGTTACAACTATATTATGGATATAAAATACTACACAAAATCATGATGGGGGCAACCAGAAATACATGCTGATAAGAAAAGAACTAAAGAAGAATTATAAATTTTAAAAGTAAATATAACACATAATATACAATGATATGAGCCCATCTGCCCTGAAGAAAACCCAAACTGTATTTATATACTTTTATGTATATTGAAGTACACAAAAAAGTTGTCTGGGAGAATATACTCAAGTTTTTAACAGTAGTTATCTCTGGGGAAGGAAATGAAATTTGTGCATATTTCAAATGGGTTACAGACAGGAAGAAGCCACACAGACTCACTATCTTACTTTCTCACTCCAAATCTATGTGGCCTGATCTAGCTCCTACTCTACTTAGCCACTGATACAGAATTTAGCTAAATGGCAATAGCTAGACAGAGCCCAAGTGCATGTGCAGCCTATCTTGGCACAGACTTACCTTGGCCACAAGCTCCCTAGCTAAAAGTACTCACAGCTGCCAGTAACATACTCTGCAGGTCCAGCTCTGGCAGAGGTGAGAAAATAGCCACATTCTTACTGGGCCTCTACTCAGGCTTATCTTTCTACTGATGTTCTGTTTTCTTCCAGTTAAAGCAATGTTTACCAACACTGGGCACTCCTGGTTTTTTAACAAATTCATCTCTTACAAGAACCACATCCTGACTTGGCAGGAGGGTCAGAGGACAGTCCGTACTCAGGTATTCTTTAACAAAATCTCCTGCCCCCAAATTTCCAGAATTCATCTTCCTCTAACATAGTTAAAAAGTTTAAAACTCAAAAGTGGAAAAAGAAATGCTTCCTGAAGCTTTCACTGGAATCCCCAGTCTGAATTAACCATTCCCTCTTCTTGTGTACCTCAATGCTCCTTGGGAAATGCCTGTTATATGAGCTATGGTGCTCTTCCTTACAGTTTCCTCAAGTGTACCTGGATTCCCCAATGAGGCACAAACTCCCAAGAGCCAGACTGTCTTCACTCACCCTTTATATAATTTAAGGTGTTCAAAGCTCTTATCTGTAACGGGGCATTCTTGTTGGGGGTGAGGGGTTAGAGTTTTGGTGGTTTTTATTTTTTTAAGAGATGGGCTCTTGCTCTGTTGCCCAGTCTGGAGTGCAGTAGCACAGAACATAGTCCATTGCAGCCTTGAACTCCTGGGGCTCAAGGGATCCTCTTGTGTAGCTGGGACTATAGGCGTGCACCCCCACCCCCACTCCCTTTTTTTTGGTAGAGATGAAGTCTTGCTATATTGCCCAAGATGGTGTTGCATTCCTGAACACATGCAATTCTATCTTGGCCTTGTGAGATTACAGGTGCGAGCTACTACACCTAGCCTTCTAACAACAGGTTTTTAAGAAATGTCTCTCGAGTATAATCTGTTTAAAATAGTTCAGTGCATGATGTTTGACAAGTTCACAGATGGGATGTATTTAACTTCAGAATAAAAATGTCAGTAGACAGCCTAGGCAACAAAAAGTATACATATAGAGAGACGGCCAGGACACATGGCACATACCTATAGTCCCAGCTACTGGGGGAATTGGGGCCGGTGGGGGCGGGGGGGAGGGGTGTGCATGGAAAGTGGCTAAGGTGAGAAGACTGTTAGAGCCTAGGAGGTTGAAGCTACAGTGACCCATGATTGCACCACTGCACTCCAACCCTGTACAACAGAACAAGACCAAAAAAAGATGGCAGGAGGCAATACTAAATGAAATAAGAAAAACAGTAAGTTTTAAATGAAGTTCTATTTCAAATTATTTCATTAAATGAGAGCTTTGAGCTGGAAGAGAGAATATAAGTCTGAAAAACCAATACATGTCACAGGCAAAGTAGAAAAGTATAAAAACTTTTAATGGCATTTAAATAGAAAACAGTCTATCTCTATTTGTACCTAAAGGAAAAAAGCCTGTTTATATCTCCTTTACATCATAAGAATCTAAATACAATTACATTTCTGTATATTGTAATTATTTGATCAGTTTCCCATGTAAAATCTCTTTGCCGGCTGGGCACGGTGGCTTATGTCTATAACTACACCACTTTGGGAGGCCAAGACGGGCAGATGACTTGAGGTCAGCAGCTCGTGACCAGCCTGGCCAACATGGAGAAAGCCCGTCTCCACTAAAAATACAAAAATTAGCTGGGCATGGGGGCACAAGCCTGTAGTCCCAGCTACTTGGAAAGCTGAGGCAGGAGAATCGCTTGAACCCGGGAGGTGGAGGTTGCAATAAGCCTGGGTCGCACCACTGTACTCCAGCCTGAGTGACAAAGCAAGACTCTGTCTCCAAAAAAAAAAATCTTTTTGCCAAATAATAAAAATACAAATTTCTAATTTACCCCATTTTGTATGTTTTCCTTGTGATTTACATTTGATGTGAAACAAAAATCCTGCTGCCTTCTAGTAAATTTTGTATTTAAATAAGGATATAAAAATAACGTAAAAACATTAAGCTTGCTTGCTGTAAACAGTCCTTGGGGGCTGTATATGTTACATCATGATCTAAAGAATACTGTGAATTATAACAACAGCAGCAAATAAGATTTAACAGTATTTTTGAAGTATAAAAAGGTTGTCTGATATTTTAAATATCTCACTCATTTACTACCAAACCTATGAGATAGGCATAATAATTAATTCCATTTTATAGACACAGAAACTGAGGTTAAAGAAATCAAGTAACTTTCACAAAGAGTTATTTAAGTGGCAGAACCAAAATTCAAAGCCTGGTCTTTCTGATTCCAAAACCAAATACCTACCACTGCATGCATTTAACGTATCAAATCAAAGCAAAAGGTCTCTTCTGATATAATGTGTGTTTCTTCACTGTGATCTGTTTCATAAGCAGCTAGTAATAGGGGAATGAGGCTGACATAAATTAAAATCATGTTATTTCATAGACAATTTTTCCTAGCATATTAATGTTTTGAAGCAACTGGAAATAAACTTTTCATGATTAAAGAAAAACTCCTTAGCAGCAGATGAATATTTTAAGAAAAAAGGCTGAAAATATACAAGTGCCTTTCTTTGTTGCAAGTAGCTAATGTAGTAGCTTCAGGAACTGCTATACTTTCCACTGGGTTTTGCTATGCTTTTCTTTCCACTGGGTTTTTTCATTGCTACACTTTCCACTATTTCACAAAGCTACCAGTACATAAGAAACTAGAAAACAAAAACAAAAACAAACCTATATTAAAACAATGGATTAATGATGAAGGCTACATGCCGGATTAGATTTTAATTTTAATGAAAATAGTCTCTAAGAAGCAAAGTCCTTCCAGGACTTACATGACACCATACTTCTGTATGCATTAGACAAAACATGCCCTGTGAAACTTCAGTACCCATGGTCCTACCAGAAGGCCATGGACAGCTTTCGTTTGGTTCTGTTTGAGGTTGTTGTTGTTGTTGTTTGAGTCAGTGTCTCAATCTGTCACCTAGGCTGAAATGCAATGGTGCAATCTGGGCTCACTGCAACCTCTGCCTCCCAGGTTCAAGTGATTCTCCTTCCTCAGCCTCATAGGTTGCTGTGATTACAGGCATGAGCCACCACACTCTGCTAACTTTTGTATTTTTTTTTAGTAGACACAGGATTTTGCCATGCTGGCCAGGCTGGTCTCAAACTTCTGAAATCAGGTGATTCATCTGCCTCAGCCTCCCAAAGTGCTCGGAGATTACAGGTGTGAGCCACCAGGCCTAGTCTTGAGTTTTTTAATGATGTAAGTGCTATGGTCTGAATGTTTGTGTCCCCCCACCACAAAAGAGGTATGTTGAAATTCTAATCCCTAACGTCACAATATCAGGAGGGAAGACCTTTGGGAGGTGATTAGGTCATAAGGGCATACCTCTCATGAATGGGATTAGTGTCCTTATCAAAGAGGCTTGATAGAGATCCTTCGCCCCCTATTCTACCATGCGTAGACATAGCTAGAAGACACCATCCATGAATCACAGCTAGGACTTTCACCAGACATTAATCTTCTGGCACCTTAGTATTGAACTGTGAGAAATAAATTCTATTGTTCATAAGCTACCTAGTTTATGGTATTTTGTTATAGCAACCCAAATAAACAAAGACAGTAAGGTAAACTCCCCTTATATAGAAAAAATAATGAACATAAGCTAAAACTGCTACCATTGGGACAAAGACGCAGAAGTATACATTAATGCTACTCTGAATTGAAAACAATTTAAATACACAAAGATCAATGTCAATTCACTGTGATCCTAAAGTAGGTATGAAAGGTAACTCCCCACCACAACCACACACCTCTCTGGACAAAGCAGCTCTTAGCACACACAGTTTCTTAGTAGAAGATCTAAAAGTTAATAGCCGTGGAGAGTGACCCTACTGCATAATCTGTATCAACTAGCAGTGGGGCCTATCTGGCATGCACATATTTCCAAATACATAAATGTACTATCAAAACAGAAAGCTCATACAGGAAGATACACATAGTTGGTAGAGAAAACAAGTAACATATAGCAGCTATTTTGATAGATACCATTGTCCCATATGGTACCATACCATAACATTTACTCCAGGAAAGTTCTCTTCCTTTATAATTATGTTTAGCCTGAGCAAATAAATTAGTTCCTCTTCCTTAAGTATCATCAACAGAGTAAAGCAGTTATGTAACCCATTTATGCCTAGTATTCCATTATTGGAATGCTAAGCTTGTGGGAGTTATTTATCCTACTGCTCAAGGTTACCACTAAGGTCTGATTTTTCACACACAAAAAAATTTGCAACCTCTGGTATAAATGGGTTAAAACCATGTTTCTTACCAAGAATTGACTAACCTGAGATTTTTTAAACCTGTCACAATGCAAAATCCAGAAGCCATAAAAGCAAATCATTCATTTATATGTAGCCTCATTTCACAACCTCATACCTAAAACCTGTTTCCCATATTAAATGATGGCAACCCCATAATTACCACTGCTCAAGTCAAAAACCAGAAGTCATCTTTGAATCCTGTCTTTAGGATTCACATGCCACATCTAATCCAGGCATACTCTGCCTGCGGATCTTCACATTTGCTGTTTCTTCTTGCTAGAATGTTATCTCCCTTACATGCTGTCCATCCTCATCTTCTTAATGTCCTTTACTCAACTGGTCACCTATTATATGTCTATAGGTTGTAGGGTTTTTTCTCCTAAGCAAGATTTAAAGTCATAATTTTCAATTCAGTACTTTAGGAAACTTCACTAAATTTAACTATGTATGTTCAGATGTCTTTTTTAAGGTTTCTTTTCTATACTAGTGCAAGATAAGTAGCGAAATACCATGAGGAAAGACTTGTTCTTCTTGCGATGGCAGAAAAACTGAAATATGACTTGGGAGATAATATGGACATAAACCAAAATGTATCTCTCTGTCAGCAAATTACTGTATAAATAAGCACATAAAAATCTGCTGAAGATCATAGACAGAGGGGGAAAACTAGTATTAGAAAAATTACATAGTGTGAGAAATTTGCCATAAAGCTGGTAGTACAGATCATTTTTCTAATATATCTTAGTTGATAGTCTTTGCTTGCTTCTTAATGAAATGTAAAATTTGTAAGAAGATATCTACAGGAAAACATATTCTTAACTACAAATTCACTCCACAGTTAAAATTTATTATGTCTTACATGACAGGCACTCTTGTAGGTTCAGAGCTAGAGCACTGAACAAAAACATAAAAGTCTCTGTCTTCATGGAGGGAGCTTCTTGACTTCTTTAATAAAAGCATTTTATGAAAAAACAGTGAGAGCATTATCTGCTACGCAAGTGGCTGCTTTAACCAAAATAAAACACATTTCTGTAGAAAGTGTACTGAAATTCCATCACACAAGACATTCATTCATTCCATCTTACATTAGCAAGACAAGAAATTAAAGACAGAATGGCACAAAGTACTGATGATGTAATAGATATGGTCAGTATTATAAAACAATACATCATCATGAGACAGAAAGTAACCATGAAAATCTCTTATACCACATGGAGGTCTGCTGTTTATCTCGTAGCAAAGCACTTAAAAAGTAAAAGCGTTGTGAAACTTGATGAGTTACTCATTTTCTTTATATAAAACGTTCCCCAAATCAATTACTTTTCCTGTGAACACAAGTAGCTGCCTGTAGTATGCTACCTAGTGGACAGGACTGTAAATCAAAACACTTAAACATGACATTTAAACAACGGCTTTTCAGCTAAGAAAATCACATACTTACATCAAAATAAAATAAACTTGGGCCCAGTCCTTTGAATGACTCTATTCACAAAGTATTAACCAAAATGTTTAAAAGTAATGAGGTATATTACATATATTTTACCAATATTCAAACACATTGTTCTCAATAAAAGCTACATGTGAAGATTGGCCAGGCACAGTGGCTCATGCTTGTAATCCCAGCACTTTGGGAGGCTAAGGTGGGAGGATCACTTGCATCCAGGACTTTGAGGCCAGCCTGGGCAACATAGCCAGACACTGTCTCTACAAAAATTTTTTTAAAAACATTAGCCAGGTATGGTGGCTCGAGCCTGTAGTGCCAGCTACTCATACTCAGAAGGCTGAGGTGGGAGGATGGCTTGAGCTCCTGAGGTCAAGGGTACAGTGAGTTGTGACTGCATCACTGCACTCCAGAACCTGGCACAAAAAAAAAAAAAAAGAAAGAAAAACTTGTGATGATAAATAATAAAATGAGTTCCTACCATTAACTATTAAAAACATCTTTAAAATTCTGTTTACAGACCAGGCATGGTAGCTCATACCTGTAACCTCAACATGTTGGCAGCCTTGGTAGGAGGACAACTAGAAGCCAGGAGTTTAAGATCAGCCTGGGCAACATAGTGAGACTCTGTGTCTACAAAATCATTTAAAAATTCACAGGCCATGATGTCATATACCTGTAACTCCTATCTACTTGGGACACTAAGGCAGAAAGAAGGATGGCTTTAACTCAGGAATTTAAGTCTGCAGTGAGCTATGATCATGCCACTGCTCTCCAGTCTGAGTGATAAAAGTGAGACCTTGTCTCAAAAACAAACAAACAAACAAAAACCCAAAAATCAAAAAACAACCAAACGAACTTTTTGTTGTTGAGGTGAAAAACTTTTTTTACCTCATCTTTATCACAATATTTTTTAACATTTCAAATTTATGTACACATTTCAGTATACTGGTACAGTACAACATGATAATCACACATACTGGTGTACATGCTAACTTTCTACTTACTGATAAGAGCAAGCAATCAAAAATCTAGAGGCAATGATTTAGTTAAAAGAAAAAAAAAATGATGTACGTCCCACATAGCTCTTACAGTACATAGATAAAGACTCCAAAAACAAGTACATTTCTTTGGCTTCAAAGTAATGAACCATGTCCATCACCTCATTTAGTACTAAGAAGGACTGAGCAAAAATATCAAAGAATCAAAGCACAAACATCACCCCTCCAGAAGACAAACACAGAATATTTTTCCTGATTAAAATGAAACAGCAGGCTGGGTGCAGTGGCTCAGGCCTGTAATCCCAGCACCTTGGGAGACTGAGGCGGGTGGATCATCTGAGGTCAGGAGTTCAAGACCAGCCTGGACAACATGGTGAAACCCCATCTCCACTAAAAATACAAAATTAGCCAGGCGTCATGGTGTGTGCCTATAATCCCAGCTACCTGGGAGGCTGAGGCAGGAGAATCACTTGAACCCAGAAGGCAGAATTTACAGTGAGCCGAGATAGCAGCACTGCACTCCAGCCTAGGCAACAAGAGCCAAACTCCATCTTAAAAAAAAAAAAAAAAAAAAAAATTGGTAAATGTCCTCTTGGTCACAGAATTACTGAATGTATGCCACTTTTAGTAACGTCCCTTTAATTCAGGCTTTCCATTAATATATGAGAAGCAGCATAAGGTTACAGAAAAGGCAGCAATAGGAGTTAACAAGTTTCATCTTCTTTCCTCTTCATGTGTTCCTTCCAATCAGTATCTAAACATGCCAAGCCTAGTCCATCTTCAAAGCTCTACCTTTACACCTATGGCTCCACTCCCACCCTCCATGTTCAAAGCCACTGCTCTTAAAAGAGTTGCATACTTCCTTACCTCCAACTCCTCA
Source organism: Alouatta palliata (assembly GCA_004027835.1). Classification (NCBI taxonomy): domain Eukaryota; kingdom Metazoa; phylum Chordata; class Mammalia; order Primates; family Atelidae; genus Alouatta; species Alouatta palliata. The sequence goes on along the minus strand of PVKV010023092.1, from coordinate 11,178 downwards.
ACCACAGTAAGATCTCACCAGTTCACTAAACTGTTCTTGCCATGGTCTCTGAAATCCTAAATCCAATGAACATTTAGACTTACCTCACTCTCATTCCAGCATTTAACACCACTGACCAACCAGTGTACCTCCTTCTAGAAGAACTTTGTCTTCATTGTTGTAACACTCCACTATTGAGGCTTTTGCTCTATCTTGTTTGCTCTATCTTTTCTTTTAATTGCTTCTATACCTCTACCCATTCCTTACCTTTTGGTGTTTGCCAAGTGTGTCACTGCCTCACTCTGTCCAAAAGATCTTGCCTACTCCCAAGGTTCTAACTAGCATCTACTGGTCTTCAAGTATACATTTCCAACCGTGACCTCTCTCTTGAGCTCCCAGAATTGCATATGTAACTGGCCACTGGATATCTTCATCTAGCTTTCACACAAGAACCTCAAAGTCCACATGGTTCATATCTGAAATCTTCTCCCCAAACTAACTCAACTCCTCTACTGTGCCTTTTACCTCAGGGCCCCCTCATCTCAACAAATGGTGCCACTGTTTCCCTGGCAACATGTGTAAAGCACCAGAATTTTTTTCCTTCTTGACAAATTTTTAATAGCTACAATGACTTTGTTCACTCTTACAACTTGTCCCAACTAGTTATATTAAAGAAATAAAGCCCCAACCTATCTGCAAGGCAACTTGTCTTCACGTATCTCAAAATGTCACTTTGTTCCTTTTAGAAGTCATTAAGAAATGACTTCCAAAAACAGACTGAGCATTTCTTTTGACTTAGGCAATAAACTGTCTGGAAACTAGGTTATATTTATATTGAAAATATAGCCTGTTTTTAGAATCCTAATGATACAGGAGTTAAGAAGAAATTACTTAGGAAGATAGGGTACAGAAGTCCTCGGTAAGGTTTTCCTTCTAACAAAAAGCAACCCCAAATCATTTTCCTTTCTAACAAAGAGCAGCCTGTAAAATCGAACTATAGTCATAGATGTCAGAAGTTGTGCCAATCATGTTTAAGATGGCAGCTCCCTTTTCCCTTCTCTTTGTCAGCCATGTGTACAGTAAGGAGCAGACAAGATGCACCTGCCAAGGGGGGAGTTTACTTGCATAATAAAATTAGGGTGGGGCAGCCAGCCTTCCCCACTGTAAGCGTCATACCTGACTGAACCAATCTGTGAGCCCTGTGTAAATCAGACATCCCCGCCTCAAACTTGTAAAATCCAGTGCGTCCATAAAATCCAGTGCATCTGCAGCCGGCTGGTCTTTTCCTCTTGGGAAGTCCCCTCTCTCTCACTAGAGAGAAAGCCGTTTTCCTTTCTTTCTTTTGCCTGTTAAACCTCCACTCCTAAACTCCTCATGTGTGTCCATGTCCTAAATTTTCCTGGTGTGAGACGATGAACCCCAAGTATTTACCCCAGACAACAGATCTGCTTCACTAATAATTGACTATATTTGAAGTTTCACTAGCATAAATATACATGTAGATTCCCAACTTTGTGTGTTTGTGTGTGTTTTAATTTCCAATGGGAGAATGAAAACAGATCTTTTAAAAAGAGAAAGTAACCCTATTAGTAACAAGTGACATCTCCAAAAACACTTTATTATAGAGCTTAGAAAAGGTGTGACTTTGTCATTTTAAGCCCCAGCATCACTGTATTCTCTGAAAGTCTTCCCCATACACAATGGAATCCTACCTTTAATTCTAGCAAAATCTACCGATGCCTCAAAGTACTGGATGGAGTAGTCATCTGACAAAGCAGAAATGAAAATAGCACGTAGATGACAGAGTTAATGAGAGTTTAAAAGGAGAAGTAGCAACTAGGGAATCCCTGAGACTGCGACTGAGGCAGAAAGATATGAAAAGGGGACTCGTGATAAGAAAAGGAAAGCACTGGCTACCAGGCGATTCCTCTCATTGGAACAAACTACTCTCCCCAGCGATGTGGGAACTATATGTACTTACAATTCTGGAAGCTTTCAAGTTCACTAAGTCATATTAATATCTATCATATTCTGTTACCAGGTGTGATCTTTCAAAAGTATACTGAGTTGGTGTGATTAGGAAATTATCCAACATAAACATGAACCTCAGTAGGCACTTTTTGGGACCAATAATAGGAAAGCCATCTGTTTGCAGAAAATAATATTCCTACTTCCCTAGTGACTACAGCTATCTATGACAACTGGGAAATCCCAAGAGAAGAAAAGAAATTTTAACTGCCTCAACACTTTAATTATTCATATAAGCTGTCCAAGAAATTAAAGTTAAATGTTACACAAAGGAATCTCTAGCCCCCTAATGTTTTCTGGCTAATTATTCCACTGGTAGTCTACATCTGCTCTGCTAAAATTTGGTTATGAATCAGAAGTAACTCACTGGAAAGCTTTTATATCTTTTGTAAAGTGACTATGAATAATAACTACAATTCACAAAAATGGTTGTTTTTAATGTGCACAAAAATCCTCCTGAAAACATGTCCCACACAAAAGAACAGCTGTTACTGTCAAAGTTTAAACACTTTTAAATACTAGGAAGAATGAGACTAAATTTAACAAAATTTTTTAAATGTTTAAAAATAAAGCAGCAGCTCATTTTAAGCAGCACATTCAACCTGTATTTTTTGAACTTCTTCAATATCAACATTTTATGATCAGGAAACATGTTAAACACTGCCTTTAAACAGAATATGAATCTATTACGATGAGATTTATTCATATACATAATTCAGAGATTTGCAAATATATACTCTAACACCAGAAATACTGACTATAACCCCACATATACAGTGGGGCTTTGGGGTAAGGTGGGGAGCAGGGACCCTCATTTGTTTCCATTATTGCTATTCTACCCTTCCTTTTTTCCTCTTCTGCTTTAAAAGAAATACACGATTCCTAAGATTCTTTTAAGAAATTTATCTTCTAGGTATATTTTGATTAAAAAAATACCATGTCTGCCTTATTATTTGTAGGTCAGCTCCAGGTGATGTCTTTCAGAGTAAAACTACTTTTAATAATTATAGTTAGCTATATGTCTCAACAACATATTAAAACCATATTCTTGGCCAGGTGTAGTGGTCCACACCTGTAATCCCAGCACTTTGGGAGGCTGAGGAGGGCGGATCACTTGAGGCCAGGAGTTCAAGACCAGTGTGGCCAACATGGCAAAATGCCGTCTCTATCAAAAAGAAGTATAGGCTGGGTGCAGTGGCTCACACCTGTAATCCTAGCATTTTGTGAGGCTGAGGCAGGTAGATCACTTGAGGTCAGGAGTTCGAGACCAGCCTGGCCAACATAGTGAAATCTCATCTCTACTAAAAATACAAAACTTAGCCGGGTGTGGTGGCAGGTGCCTGTAATCCCAGCTAGTTGGGAGGCTGAAGCAGGCAAATCGCTTGAACCCGGAAGGCAAAGGTTGCAGTGAGCCGAGACCACGCCACCGTACTCCAGCCTGGGCAACAAGAGCAAAACTCCATCGAAAGAAAGAAAAAAAAGAAAAGAAGTACAAAAAATTTAGCCAGGCATGGTGGCACACACATGTAATCCCAGCTACTCAGGAGGCTGAGGCACAAGAATCTTGAACCCAGGAGGTGGAGGTTGCAGTGAGCTGAGATCGTGCCACTGCACTCCAGTCAGGGCAACAGCATGAGATTCTGTCTCAAACAAACAATAAATAAATAGACAAACCATATTTTTCTGAAATAAAAGTGGGTACACATACATCATGCCTAAAACTATTCGTATGTATAAGCTGGAAATGTGTAGCTTCAAATAACCCAATATTTATATCTTTAGACAGTAACTAGAGGTAAAGCATCATCTACAAGTGCTATTATACATAGTAGTTACTGTGAGCAAAAATATTTGATGACAGAAACCATGTCTATAACCTATCTTACAATTTACCTTTCCACATACCCAAATAATATGTTTAGAGAACCATTACAACACTCAAGCAAAAATATTCCAAATTTCTTCAGTCATAAGAAGTAAAGATTACCAGAATAGTAACTCTCAGTTTGTACCATCCTAACTCGCCCTGCTGAAAAAACAGTCACCCTTAGGGATTCACAATAACAAACACAGAATTCATTGCAACTGTGGCTACAATTTGTAAGCAGCCTTTCATTGCTCCATAAAGGCTCATCATTGTAGATACTCATCAGTTTTTAAGCCACATCCACAGCTGCTGTCTTAGAAAAACAATAAAATTTGACAGCAGAGACTTTAAAACGACATTTATACAACAGTTTTACATGAAAACAAAATTAAAAGTACACCAGTATAATAGAAAGAATGAATGGCACGTAGAATACCCAAAAAAAAAAAAAAAGAGAGAATCTTGAGTCACTGTTAATAGCATTACCTGTCATTTATATAATGCTAGAATCATTTTCCTAAGCTCCCTAGCATGTCAGAGGTATCATTTACACTGAAGAAAAGTGAAGCAGAGACACTACCCAAATTAATTAGTGGTGAGCAGAATGTGTTTCACGACCAGCAGCCTGTGTTTTTTGCACAAACTCTTTTTCCAAAATTGCATAGTGAAATGCAGAGACAAAAAATTCCACATAAACCTATTCCCTGTTCAACTTTACTCTCCTGCCTCAGATCTATAATCTGCCTGAACTAAGAGAGGCTCATCTGGTTAGTGAGCACACTCAACCATGTGTTGTCAGATGACTAAGTTAACTATGCATGGGAGAAAGGACGGAGGAGGGGAAATGCTAGTAGGATCACCACATACTAAACTACACTATCGTTAGCAGATATTCAGACTACAAAACTGCAATGGAATTGAAATCTGGAGATATGGGTTTGAATTCCAACTCTCCCACCAACTAGCAAGTAAACTTGACTATGTTTCTGTAAAATAAGACAATACCACCTCCCTCACCAAACTATGGCAAGGTCTAAATGCAACTAGAGACCTCCTGGCTACTAAACACCACATTCAAGTAACAGATCATATTTAAAACACACTGTAGGCTGGCACGGTGGCTCACACCTGCAATTCTCGCACTTTGGGAGGCCAAGGCACGCGGATGGCTTGAAACCAAGGAGTCTGAGAATAGCCTGGGCAACATAGCAAAACCCTGCCTCTTAAAAAAAAAAAAAATACAAAAAATTAGCCAGGCATGGTGGTGCGCAGCTGTAGTTCCAGCTACTCGGGAGGTTGAGGCTGCAGTGACCTGAGACTGAGACAGAGTAAGATCCTGTCTCAAAACACACACACAATCTGAATTAATAGCAGAGGCCCATTAAAACTTTGTAACAGGCCAGGTGCAGTGGCTCACGCCTGTAATCCCAGCACTTTGGGAGGCTGAGGTGGGTAGATCACTTGAGGTCAGGAGTTCAAGACCAGCCTGGCCAACATGGTGAAACCCTGTCTCTACAAAAATACAAAACTTAGCCGGGCATGACAGCAGATGCCTGTAATCCTGGCTACTTGGTAAGCTGAGGCAGGAGAATCACTTGAACCCATGTTGCGGAGGTTGCAGTGAGCAAAGATCACACCATTGGGCTCTAGCCTGGGCGAAAGAGGAAGACTCCATCTCAAAAAAAAAAAAAAAAAAAAAAAAAAAAAAAAAAAAAAAAAAAAAAAAAAAAAAAAAAAAAAAAAAAAAAAAAAAAAAAAAAAAAAAAAAAAAACAAGAATAATCGTTCAACAAATACATATTGAATACACACTACTTACCAAGTAGTAGTAAAGACAAAATTTTAAAAGTAATTAATATTATGTTAGAAGGTATTGTATGCAACTGAGAAAAATAAAACAGGGAAAGAGCATAAAATGTGGAATAAAAAGCCGGCAAAGACGCTCAAGGAAAGCCTCACAGAGGTGATATCTGAGAAAGATCTGGAGGGAGGAAGAAATTCCTGTGGGTATGTGGGAGAACAGCATTCCACACAAAAGGAACAGCACCTGCCTGGATGGAGCAGAGTAGTAAGAGGAAGAACAGTAAGAGCTGAAGTCAAGGATAAAACAGCAGTCCAAAGTGTACAAGGTCTTAGATAAGGAGGAAGTTAGTTTTTATTTTGAGATGGGTAGCTACTACAGGATCTTGAGAAGGATCCCTCAGCAACTTCACTAAGAACAAGAGCAGAGCTAAAGAAAAGTTAAGAGGATCCTTCAACAATTAAAGCGAGATGATGCTGATAGTAAGAAATGTAGCATATGGGGGCCAAGAGCGGTGGCTCACGCCTGTAATCCCAGCACTTTGGGAGGCCAAGGCGGGCACATCACGAGGTCAGGAAATCAAGACCATCCTGGCCAACATAGAGAAACCCTGTCTCTACTAAAAACATAGAAAATTAGCTGGGCATGGTAGCACAAGCCTATAATCCCAGCTACTGAGGAGCCTGAGGCAGGAGAATTGCTTGAACCTGGGAAGCAAAGGCTGCAATGAGCGGAGATCGTGCCACTGCACTCCTGCCTGACAACAGAGTGAGACTCCATCTCAAAAAGAGAAGAGAAAAAAAAAAAAAAAGTAAAGTAAAAAAAAAAGCATATGAGAGAGGAGTAAGAAATTATGTCATGGTTTAGCTAGAAATGGAATGAAGGATTTCCTAACTGGGATGGGAAACCCTGGAAAAAGCAGTGTCATAAAGGAAAAAAAATCATTTTAGATGTGCTAGTTTGAAATGTTTTTTAGACACATAAGGGGAAATGTCTTTTGAGATAGATGGAGGTAAAGCCTGGAGTTTAGAAAAGAGATCAAGGCTGGGAATAAAAATTTGGGAGTCATCAGCATATTAATAGTGGTTAAAGCCATAATCATCAAGATCTGTGTTGGCGGCAACGTAATGCTAAGATCCAGAGGCTACATTCTGGACACTCCAAAGTTTAAATGTGGTGAAATGAGAAAACACTAGAAAGGAGAATGAGGAAGAGGTGCCAGTGAGGTAGGAAGAAAAACAGGAGTGTAGTATCCTAGAAGTCAAATAAAGAAAATGTCTCTACAAGAAGGGAGTAATCCAAGATGTCAAATGCCGTTAATCAAGTAAGTCAAGTCAGATAACGTGGTAAAAAAAAAAAAAAAACTAATCACCGACCAGGCGCAGTGGCTCATACCTGTAATCCTAGCACTTTGGGAGGCCAAGGCAGGCAGATCACTTGAGGCCAGGAGTTCAAGACCAGCCTGTCAACATGGTGAAACCCTGTCTCTACTACAAATACAAAAATTAGTTGGGCATGGTGGCATGTGCCTGTAATCTGAGCTACTCAGGAGGCTGAGACAGAAGAATCACTTGAACCGGGGACCTGGGAGGTTGCAGTGAGCCAAGATTGCACCACCACACCCCGGCATGAGTGACAGCGTGAGACTCTGTGTCAAAAAAAAACAAAACGAAACACACTGACCACTACATTTAGCTGCATAGAGAGAACTGGTAAGTTTTGCTGAAGTGATCGAGACAAAAACCTAAATGGAATGGGAGAGTAACTGAAGACAGAAAGACATCTGCAGAGCTCTGTTGTAAAAGGACGCAGAGAAACAGGGAACTAGAAGGGACTGTGGGGCCCAAAGGAAAAATACCAGCACATTTGTATATTGTCAAGAATGTTTCAGTAGAAAGGTAAAAATTGAGACAAGAGAAAAGAAAAGCTAGCTGGCTAGTCCAACGTCACGGAGTAGCCAAGAAGGGATGGAATCTAGAACAAAACTAGGCTGCCCAAAGCAGAGTTCTCACAGTGGTTTGCAAACTTCAGCAGGCATCAGAATCACCTGGAGGGCTTGCTGAAGCACAGATGGTTGGACCCCCATCTCCAGAGTTTCTGACACAAAAGGTGTGCTGTGGCACCCCAAGAATTTGCATTACTAGCGAGTTCCCAAATGATTCCATCACTGCTGGTCCAGAGACCTTATTTTGAGAATTACTGCTCTGTATCAAAAGGGGGGAAGACAGAAAAGATGACTATATACATTAGTACAAACGCTGAACACCTGGGTTATTCATTAAAAAAAGAGCCTACATCATGTAACACACACCAAAACAAACAAAAAAGCCAAACTCCAAGAAGGGTTAAAGAGATACATCGATTTTTAAAATATAAAAGAACACACAAAAGAAAAATACATATAAGAATGTTTCCATAATGTCAGGGTGCAGAAGATTAAAAAGAATAAAATAAAATAAAGCCAAAGGAAAAACTACAAATTTGACTACCTAAAAATTTTAACTCCTGTATGACAAAAAATAAAAATGAATGACAAATGAAAAACAAGGGGGAAAAAACATAGAACTGACAAAAGTAATATGTGGAAAATAAAAGTTCTTATACAAAATGAGAAAATACATAATTCAATAAACAAAATGAATAGATAGCCTAGGCAACGTGGTGAGTTGCTATCTCTACCAAAAACTTAAAAATTAGCCAAGCGTGGGTGGCATGTGCTTGTGGTCCCAGCTACTCGGGAAGCTGAGGCAGGAGGATTGCCTGAGCCCATGAGGTTGAGACTGCAGTGAGAGATGGCTGTACCACTGCACTCCGGCCTGGGTGACAGAGGAGTTTGTCCTTTAAAAAAAAAAAAAAAAAAAGGATAAAGATTTATGCACAATATTTCACAAGGAAAATATAAACGGCCAATAACCTCATGGAAAAACCAATGATTTTTCACTTAAAGATATCGAGATATAGCTGGGTGCAGTGGCTCACACCTGTAATCCCAGCACTTTGGGAGGCCGAGGCGAGCGAATCACCTGAGGTTGGGAATTTGAGAACAGCCTGACCAACACTGAGAATCCCAGTCTCTACTAAAAATACAAAATTAGCTGGGTGTGGTAGCGCATGTCTGTAATCCCAGCTAGTCAGGAGGCTAAGGCAGGAGAATCACTTGAACCCAGGAGGCAGAGGTTGCAGTGAGCCAATATTAAATCATTGCACTCCAGCCCGGGCAACAAGAGTCAAATTCCACCGCAAAAAAAAAAAGCCAGGCGCAGTGGCTCACGCCTGTAATTCCAGCACTTTGGGAGGCTGAGGCAGGTAGATCACCTGAGTTCAGGAGTTCGAGACCAGCCTGACCAACATTGAAAAACACTGTCTCTACTAAAAATACAAAATTAGCTGGGCATTGTGGCGCATGCCTGTAATCCCAGCTACTTGGGAGGCTGAGGCAGGAGAATTGCTTGAACCTAGGAGGTGGAGGCTGTGGTGAGCTGAGATCACGCCATTGCACCCCAGCCTGTGCAACAAGAACAAAGCTCCATCTCAAAAAAAAGGTATCGTGATATTAGTTACCTTTACACATGCACAGATATGTTTGTGGCAGCAATGTAAAAAAACAAAAAGTTGGAAACAACCTCAAAGCAGCCAATAAGCATGGGGAGCCACATCTACTGATAGCCAGAACTACAAAACAGGTATTGTTTAATGACCCAAACAAGATGAAGAACAATATGCTGTTTCATTGGTATAATTCAATTTATATAGAGGAAAGGACCAACAGAAGGAAGGACAGATAGAAGAACAAGATAAAAAAGATTACATATGCATTTACATTCATTCAATAGCCATCTACAAAATGCTACACATCAAATGCTAAACAGGCGGGGCACAGTGGCTCACATCTGTAATTCCAGCGCTTTGGGAGGCTGAGGCAGACGGATCACCTGAGATTAGGAATTTATGACTACTCTGGCCAAACATGGCAAAACCTGTCTCTACCAAAAACAAAACAACAACAACAAAAAAGAGACAAAAATTAGCTGGATGTGGTGGTAGCCACCTGTAATCCCAGCTACCTGGGAGGCTGAGGTGGGAGAATCGCCTGAACCCAGGAGGCAAAGATTGCAGCGAGCAGAGATTTGTTTTTTGAGATGGACTCTCGCTGGAGTGCCTGGGCAATAGAGCGAGACTCCATCTCAAAAAACAAACAAACAATGCTAAACACAGACCATCTGTGGCAGAAGCAAGCAAGCTCTTTACTATCATTTAGGCATTTTTTTTACAATATATTTATAATTACTTTGGGAGGTAGTAAAACTTATTTTTAAGTTTGAAAGGATAAATATACCTTAAAATGTTAACGTGTTTTAATAGACTTATGGTTTCTTTCCTTTTTATATTTTGTTACTTTTGTTATCAGGAGAAAAAAACTGTATGTACACATTTTAAAAAGCAAAACCTACCCATATCCTTTAATGTACGCAAAAACACCAAAAGCTTACTTGAATTTCTAAAGAATCTTTTTTCTTTTTAAAAGAAACAAGGTCTTGCTCTGCCACCCAGGCTGGAGTGCAGTGGTATAATCAGCTCACTGCAGACTCAAACTCCTGGGCTTAAGTGATCCTCCGGCCTCAGCCTCCCAAGTAGATAGGACTACAGACGCACACCACACCTGACTTTTTTTTTTTTTTTTAAGAGATGGGGTCTTTGTATGTTGCCTAGGCTGGTCTCTAACTTGTGCCCCCCAGGAGTTAGAATTTAGAGTTTGGAAGGAAATTTATACCACTGTAAACATGCATGCATATCTCTGGGGACTGGGATCTAGTGAACTGTCTTATTCACTTTGCATCGATTTAGCTTACAATTAATTTGTATTTGTCTGATGATATTTAGACAGGATTTTAGGGTAACATTGGTAGCAGCACAGCTTTCCAATTTCTCCCACATAAAACAGCCCGAAACTAAGATAGCAAAATCAAAATCCATGGGCACTATTTACAACAAAATTAGGTGACCAGGTCTCCCTATAAACCCCCAAATACTCACAGGAGGGACAAACACCAACATCCAGACTAAAAAAGTAAGCAAATGGGGACTGGGGAAGTTGACGTGGCTGTCACAATAGTCTATGAGATGAAGCAACCTGGAGAGTAAGGCAACAGCTGTGAGCAAAGAGAAGAGAACCCAGAATATCTGATAGGAAATAATGGATGCAGCCGAGCATGGTGGCACACGCCTGTAATCCCAGCACTTTGGAGGCCAACAGGCAGATCACCCAAGGTCAGGAGTTCATAACCAGCCTGGCCAACATGGTGAAACCATGTCTCTACTAAAAACACAAAAAATTAGCTGGGTGTGGTGGCAGGCGCCTGCAATCCCAGCTACTCGGGAGGCTGAGGCAGGAGAATCACTTGAACCAGGAGATTGCAGAGAGCCAAGGTCACGCCATTTCACTCCAGTCTGGGCAACGAGAGCAAAATTACATTTCAAAAAAAAAAAAAGAAACAAACAAATAA
>PVKV010023091.1:13597-34159 GCA_004027835.1 Alouatta palliata | reverse complement strand
ATGCCAGGAGAGTGGCACTGTCCTGACTCCCACAGAGATGCCAGGAGAGTGGCACTGTCCTGACGCCCACAGAGATGCTGGGAGAATGGCACTGTCCTGACTCCCACAGAGATGTCGGGAGAGTGGCACTGTCCTGACTCTGACAGAGATGCCAGGAGACTGGCACTGTCCTGATGCCCACAGAGATGTCAGGAGAGTGGCACTGTCCTGACGCCCACAGAGATGCCAGGAGAGTGGCACTGTCCTGACTCTGACAGAGATGCCAGGAGAATGGCACTGTCCTGATGCCCACAGATATGCCGGGAGAGTGGCACTGTCCTGACTCTGACAGAGATGCCAGGAGACTGGCACTGTCCTGACACCCACAGAGATGCCGGGAGAGTGGCACTGTCTTGATGCCCACAGAGATGCCAGGAGAGTGACACTGTCCTGACGCCATGGGCCTCGAGTTTGCTGCATCCCCAGAACGCACCTCTGCGGCTCTTCCCTTGGCTGACTTCAGCCCAGATCCTTCCCTGTGAAAAACCATAGCCTTGTATTTGATAGCTTCTGTGAGTCTTGTGGGTTTTCTGGCAAGCTGCTGAGCCTTGAAAGCAGGATCTTGGGGCCCCTGAATGCGCCACTGTCGTCAGAAGCAAGGGCAGTCTGGTGGGGACTGCACCCTCCCACTTGCGCTCAGAAAACTCTGGGCAAGCCTGGCCCTGACTCCCACCTCCCAGAGTGCCTGAGCCCCACAAGGAGGCTGGTCCTCCTGGCGCCCAGGGACCTGCAGACACCGGGTGGCTGGAGACCCACCCCAGCTCCTCTCCACACCCACCAGCGAGCTCCCAGGTGGGGAGCGGGGCATGCACACATCTAAATGAGCCTCAGCCATCGGCCCTCGGGACCCAGCTTCCTGGGTCCTGCCTGGCCCGCCTCCTAGGGCCACACAGCAGTCACAGCGGGGGCCCAGCCCAAGCCCCCCACGCCAGTGGCCGAGCTTGCCTTCAGGGCCATCTTCACAGACCTCAAATTTCAAGCAGAATCAAAGCCTTTTCAGAGTTTAGGCAAAAATCTTACAATTTTTTTTTTTTCAAATAGTTTGGGCTTGGCAGGTCCCATGCTACGCTTTGCCAAGCTCTCCTTCCCCCTCTAATTTAAAGAAGAAAAAAGCACAAATTCAAAACCACTGTGCATTCCGGGGGAGACGCGGTCTGTAGGCTGCTGACTCTGCCACAGGCACCAGAGCGTCCGCACCGGGTCCACACAGGCTCGCCCAGCCTCCTCCTGAGTCCTGCAAATTTTCATTTTACGTTTTATTTTATTTTGCAATCTGTCAATGAGGCAGAATCTCTGCAGGGAGTTAGAGACAGCCCGGCCCAGGCCGAGGGGGCCAAGTGAGGCCTGTAGAGACCCCCAGCTCCCAGGCCATTAAGGCCAGTATCTGGGAGCCATAGCCAGCCCCAGACCCAGCTATTGGCAGAGGGGCCGGGCAGCCTGCAAGGGGCTCCTGGTCCCAAGAAAGCTTGATGGGGGGGCCATGGACGGAAGCCTGCTCCCATCCTCCCATCCATTTCAGAGACTGCAGGCTGCTCAGACATCCAGAAGACCCTTTCCTGCGCCCCTCAGTGTGCCAGGGATGGGCATAGGCAAGCAGATGCCACCCACAGTGCCCGAAGGCTCAGCACCCACAGTGCCTGAAGGCTCAGCACCCTCAGCACACATTGGGAGGGTTTAGTCCACTCCAGACCCAGGAGCTGGGGGCATGGAGAAGGCCTTGAAGGGCACGGCTGATACTTTAGTCTGAGGCTTGCCTTATGAGAGTTCCCCGGGAGAATAGGAGAGCTGAGCGGTAAAGAATGGAAGGACTGCCTCCTGGGCAAGCAGATGTCCCCAAAACCAGAGCTGTGGGCAAGCCCTGGGTGGTGGAACTCCAGAGGGACCGAGACCCTGGTCTGGGCCCTCAGGATAGTCAGGCAGGGTCCCCGGGGCTGCCACCTGCTATCCAATCCCCTCAGCATGAACTGCCTGGTCCTCTGGCCTGTGCACCCCCGGCATGGGGTCCTTGTGGCATTGGGGTCTTACGTGGCCCACAGGGAAGGAAAGACAGGTCCTCGCAGGGCCCCATGCCCTCTGCAATGGGCACCACCCCCACAGCAGCCACTCAGCCGCATGCCCATGTGGAATGAGGAGGCCGTCAATCCTGTTCCCCAGGGCTGGGAGCCAAGTGTTGACAATTACGAGCAGCGGGTTTAGCTTGGTTTGGAAACGGATGAGAAAATTAGAGGATGGGTGTCTTCGCTTCCAAGAGTGTCCCGTTCTGCGGATCTGCTCAGGAGCACAGCAGCGGCGTCAGAAGCCTGCCAGGCACACCAGGCCCATGAAAGGCCCAAACTAGCATCCAGGCCTCATGTGAGGTGGCCGCTGCCTCCGTCCCCAACCCCCCAGCCCCCAGGCATCACTCACTTGTGCATTTCCAGCTCGAACTTCCAAATGATCAACTTTAAAGAGGTACTGTGGGAGGAACACCCAGGCCCCTGGAAGGAAGCTGCTGGTCCTGGATACAGACAGCAGTGACTCCTCCCAGTTGGGATGCACAAGACCAGGATGCCCCAGGGTCAGGGAGGAAGCCAGCTTCACAAGTATGCTTTTCGTGGCATGACTCACGGGCATGGACGTCTTCTTCCAAAGCAGATGAAGGGTGCAGAATCCCATCGGAAGCCTCCCCGTCCATTTCCAGGACCCCCTGGACAGGTGTGGCCAGCAGGCAGAAAGGCACAGTTGCCAGGCACAGGCAACGCTCATGCAGGGACACTACACAGGCTACAAGGATCCCAGAGGGAGACGGAGCAGACCCTGGTTCCCCAGGGACAATGCCAGGCTGTGGGACACACAGTGCCAGGAGAAGATGGCCAGGGCAAGCCAGACCTAAGAAGTATCCTCATGCCACACAGGTCAGGAAAGCCCCTGCTCACACCTCACCAGAACAGCAGCTAGTGCAAGGTGAGGACAGCATCACCTGTGCTCTGACCCCACTGCCACAGGAATGCCCTGAGCCCAAGGAGACCATCACAGCAGGAGAGGCCTGCAAGACCATCAAAACAGACAGGGCTTAGGGGCCGGCCTTAGCAAATAACATCCAGGATGGCATTGAAAATGCTTTCATTGTAAGCAGAGTTTAATGCTGGAATGCAAGGATGGGTTAATAGCAGTAACTCTAGACCCATAACTCGCTACACCAAGAACTGATTGGAGGAAAATGATACAATCATGGAAACAGATGTTGAAAAAATGCTGTATCCTTCCCTATTAGGACTTTAAAAAGAAACCTTGTAGCAAGGAAAGAATAGAAAAAACTTTCCCCAACTTGATAAAAGTTTCTTCTAGAAGCTTTCAGTCAACATTGTAATTGATGATAAAACTTTGAAAGCTTTAGTATTAAGTTCAGGATAAAACATGAGTTTCTTCATCATTAACAATTTTATCTTTACTATTATACGAGAGATCCTAATGAAGATAACAACACGTTTATTTAAAAAAAGAAATGAAAGTCATCAATATTTGGAAATAGATTAAGTAATCATTAATTGCAGATACTATGATTGTCTACCTAGAAATCGGAAGGTGGGCAATTGGAAAAGTATTAGAAGTAGACAATTTAGCAAAGCTGTGGCTTGAAGGATCAATGGTCAACAGCCAATGACTTCCCTAAACATAGCAATTACCAACGAAAATATATTATGAAAACTACTGCTCACAATAGCCAAAACTTTAAAATATCTAAGAATAAACTCCAAAATATAAAAAGGCCTAGATGATGAAAAATGTGAAACTTTACTGCAAAGCAATTTTTTAAATTGAATAAAGGAAGAATTTGAAATACATAGAATTCCTGGATGTCAAGAATCAATTCTGAGAAAATATCAGTTCTCCCAGAACTAATCCATGAGTGCTGAACAATTCTCATCCATTATTTACAGGACTTGATGGATGAATCCAATGTTCATCTGGAGGAGACACTGGAAAGAATAGCAAGAAATTTTGAATAAGAAGAAATGTATGTCTTACAAAACTATGTTATTCAAAACGGTGTGGCTTTAGCCCAGGAATATGCAAAAGAGATCCAGGGTGAGAGTCTAGAAACAACCCAGTGTGTGCTAGAATGCGTATTTACTGGCATTTCACATAAGCGAACAGAGGAAGGAGGAAATATTTGCAACATAGATTCCAGGCAAAGAGCCTAATCTTTAATACATAAAGAGCTCCTCAAAAATCAATATCAAAAAAAAACAACAAAGAAGGTGAAAAATGGCAATGGACTTGAATAGACAGGCCATAAAAAAAAAAAAAAAACGAAAGTGGCTGGTAAACACATGAGAAGATGTACTCCTGGGGGCAGGGAGTACAGACAGAAACACTCCCAATCTCACCCCTCGAGCCTTGGGTGGACATCGAGAGGTGTGATGACCTTGGCTTTGACAAAGGCGTGAGTCACTAGGGCCTATGCCTGACTTTGTCTTTTTGGAGGACAGTTGAGCCAAATCTCTTTAAACTATTGAAATGTGCACCCTGTAACTCAGCAGATGTGTTTCTCATCAGCTGTTCCATAGAAGCCACCAGTGCCATTTTAATGTCACTTTGCTTGAAATAAAAACACTCTTCAGCTGGCCGGGAGTGGTGGTTATGCCTGTAATCCCAGCACTTTGGAGACCGAGGTGGGAAATCACAAGGTCAGGAGATCAGGAGATAGAGACCATCCTGCCCAACATGGTGAAACCCCTGTCTCTACTAACACAAAAAATTAGCCAGGCGTGGTGGCACACACCCGTAATCCCGCCTACTCAGGGGAATCGTTTGAACCCAGGAGGCAGAGGTGGCATTGAGCCAAGATCATGCCACTGCACTCCAGCCTGGTAACGGAGCAAGACTCTGTCTCAAAAAACAACAAAAAGAAAAAAAAAACCACTCTTGAGCAGAGGCATGGTGAAATAGAGGCTTCAGCCCTTTTCCGGAATATTGACAATGGGTTGACACAGAGGTGTGAGCGGAGCTGTAATATTGACAGGTGTGGGCGGAGCTGCAATGTTGACAGGTGTGGGCGGAGCTGTAATATTGCCAGGTGTGGGCGGGGCTGTAATGTTGACAGGTGTGGGCGGAGCTGTAATATTGACAGCTGTGGGCAGAGCTGTAATGTTGACAGGTGTGGGCGGAGCTGTAATATAGACAGCTGTGGGCGGAGCTGTAATATTGACAGGTGTGGGCGGAGCTGTAATATTGACAGGTGTGGGCGGGGCTGTAATGTTGACAGGTGTGGGCGGGGCTGTAATGTTGACAGGTGTGGGCGGGGCTGTAATGTTGACAGGTGTGGGCGGGGCTGTAATGTTGACAGGTGTGGGCGGAGCTGCAATGTTGACAGGTGTGGGCGGGGCTGTAATGTTGACAAGTGTGGGCGGAGCCGCAGGCACTGCTGTGGAGAGGCCACCAAGGCTCACTCAGGGTTCAGTTAGGACAGCAACGCTGCACACCAGTGGGCGTCAGACGCCTGAACCAAACAGGGCCATTAGAGAAAGTTCTAGACATGGGCTCACAGTGGCTCACTCTGGTCACTCTGGGTGAGGGTGTGATTGGGGGGGAGACAGGAGCCCTCTTTTTTCTTTTTCATATCCTTCACAATGTGATGTATTCTATTTTAACCATTACTAGAGGTTTTTCAAGCTTTTCAAAAGCTTTCGATTCTCTCACTGGTCCCACGAACTGGATCCTGCGGGACAACACGGTCTTCAGCCCGCCTGGCCCTGCCTCCACGACCAGCGACCGTCCCTGGCGCCGGCGTCTCTGCGGCTCATCCTCCTGATGGGTGCGTCGGGCATATGGCCCTCGGGCCTCTCGCATTCAGCCCAAGCTCGGTGAGTGGAAGTCCCCAGGTTACCAGCCCTCCCGCTACCCTGTACCTAACGCCACTCCGGGTGCACGCTCCAGAGTCCATTCCACCCAACACCGCGACTGTGTGGGTCCAGCGTTTCCAACCACTGGGAGGGCGGGAGACCTGGCCAGCGGCGGGGTCTCTGTGTGATTTTGAAATGCATTTTCCCACAATGACGATTAAAGTGCAATGCCTAATTCTAGACAGCTTCAAGATGAACTTGAGAAATGGTCCCATAGTGAGAAAACTCCTTCCATAAACCTGCAGGCGTGGAGGGAGGCTGAGGCTATGAGGAGGTGGGGCTGGGCTGGGGGCTGGGAGCTGGGTCTTCCTGAGGCGCTGGGGTGGCAGAAAGCGGGGGGTGGGGCTGGCTGGTGACCAGCGCTGTGGAGGACGACAGAAGTTCTCAGTTTCTCCGCGATTGTGTTGAGCAACCTTCTGAACAGTCCCGAAGCTCCCAGTGAATCATAAGCAGGAGTCCTCATGTTGGGGCCAAAATCTCGGCGGTTAGGCCTGTTGTCTGGACCAGGGGCATGGGGGAATGTCCAGGCCCTTGGGGCCACACAGGCGCAGTGCCCGGCTCCGCCAGGCTCACACTTTTCCAAACGCCCCTGCTCCTCGTTAGCCTGAGGGTTAGTGACCATGCCACCTCACCTGGTCATTCATTCATTCAACAAGCCCTGCTCACTCTCACAATGGCCACTCACCCCCAGCTGTGAAGACCCGAGTCTCAGCGGGTGCCACCCTACCAGGCACACTCTGGTGCTTCAGAGACCGCAGAGCTGACACTACCCTCGCCCAGTGGCGCACTTACCTTCCAGGGAGAAGAAGCCGGCTCATCCATGAAGAGACGGTTTCTCAGGGCAGCTGGCGCTGGTGAGGACACAGGTGGGAACCCTGGCTGGCAGTCATTCTGTGAAGCCGCTTGGTGGACTCTGCCTAGCCTGGTGCCCAGCATTTCTGGCCCTGCAAAAACACATACCGTGTGCCCCTGGTGGCAGAGACAAGCACAGCTACGGCAGTGCTCTGGAAATCACACAATTGTCCACCCGTGGTGGACTGGACATGGAGACCACAGGCGCTCACAATGGAAGGCCACATGGGGACGAGGAGTGGCAGCAATGTGGGTGGCGCTCAGCGTCGAGAGACCAAGGCCAGCACGGGGGAGAGCGCCAGGCCCGACGGCCCGTCAGTGGGTCAGGGCCAAAGGCAGGGCAGCTGTCTTGTGGCAGGGGAGCTCTGAGCAGACGACTTCAGGGTGCAGGAACATGTGGAGAGGAGGTGAGGGGTCCCTGGGGTAGGGCATGCTCTGTTTCCCAATCTGGGTGCTGTTTACGAAATGCAAACTCATCAAGCCCTACACTCAGGCTTGCACGCTGATCTGGCATATCACACTGCGCGGTGGCTCACACCTGTGATCCCAGCACTTTGAGAGGCCAAGGCAGGAGGATTGCTGGAGGCCAGGAGTTCAAGACCAGCCCTGGCAAATAGCAAGACCCCGTCTCTACAAAAGAATTTTTTAAATTAGCCAGGTGTGGTGGGGTGTGCCTGTAATTCCAGCTCTTCAGGAAGCTGAGGCAGGGGGATTGCTTGAGCACAGGAATTCAAGGCTGCATCAAGCCATGATCGCACCACTGCACTCCAGCCTGGGCGACAGAGCAAGATCTTTTTTCTAAAAACAAACAAAAAAAAAGAGTTGAAATATCACTGGCAACACCCTGGAAACCAATTCATGCACCAGGATTGAAGATGCCTCCAGTTCACTGAGACCTCTGCAAACTGGCAGGTGCACAGTCCAGAGTCAGCCCAGTGTTCTTGCTGGGTGGGAGGGGCCAGGGCTTGCCCACTGGAGACCTGGAGCCTCCCTTTCCAGGTAAGGGTTGTCTTCAGGGTCCGCCCACCTCTCCCAAGGCCTGAGATGATGGGAGGGAAGGATGTTGCTGTAGAAGGCAGTGATGAACAGGGAGGCGCCAGGGCAAGGAAGATCACAAGCTGTCGTGAACTTGCGCGAATTATGACGCTTAACCTCCCAGAGCCAGGTCCTTTTCTACAAACTGGATGCAAACAGACCCGCCTCACAGGAATATGGGGCACATCTGAGACAGCCTTCATCTGTGTTCCTCCAAAAACAGATGCTGAGACAAGCTTCATTCACTGGATGGTCCCAGAAAACCACAGCAGGGGCGTGGGGAAGAGAAGAGGAGGGAAGCAGCAGGATGGGTGATGGGTGCAGCTCTCTGTGACCTGGCTCGGCTGCAGGGAGACAGCGCAGAGCAACGGCAAAATATAAACAACCATGGCTGTGGGTTCAGACAAGCTCCTGCTCCAAACCCCACACCCAGGCCAAACCAGAATGGAGTCACTCATGCTAGATCCCACGTCATCACACTCAACTCAGAAACGGCCCCTTTCCCCACAGTGAAGAGATTCACAGCAGCCAGTCCGTCTCCCTCAGTCAGTAGGCTCAGGAAGTCCCTCCGTGTTAGTGTGACAAGGAAAGTGACCCCACAACGCCTATCGCTTATTGTCCCCCGTTTCCACTTCTTCGGCCTTTTCTGCCTGTAAAGCCCACTTCCTCCACTCAGCTCACGGAAGTGCCTGTCCTAGCTCTCCAGATGCGATGCTGCCGGATTCATGAGTCGCCAGAGATAGCCAATTTGATCTGGTGTCCCTCGGTTCTTGCATTGCTATGAAGAGACACCTGAGACTGGGTAGTTCATAAAGAAAAGAGGTGTAATCAGCTCTGGCTGTACAGGAAGCACAGCGCCATCATCCGCTTCTGGTGAGGCCCCAGGAAGCTTCCACTCACGGTGGAAGGCAAAGGGGGAGCAGGTGTGTCACATGGCAAGAGCAGGAGCAAGAGAGAGAAGGGAGAGGCCCTGGGCTCTCTTCAACAACCAGCTCTCATGTGAACTAACTGAGGCACAGCTCACGCATCACCAAGGGGACCATGCTAAGTCATTCACTAGGGTCCCACCCTATGACCCATCACCTCCCACCAGGCCCCACCTCCACCATTGGGGATCACATTTCAACATGAGTTTGGGGAGAAGACACATTCAAACCATGTCAGATCTTAACTGAATGTGCTGAAGTTTGTTTTGTAACAGCATGTGCAAGCCTGGGGTTTCCAGCTGTGCAGCAGGAGCTAGTGCCTGTCCACCACTAAGGGGTACATCTAAGTCATTTGCTCTCTGCCACTTCCACGTTGCCCTGCCAGGGGACCCAGGGAAACCCAGCAGGCAGCAGCCACAGGTGACCTTGAGTGTGTAGAAGGGGCAAGGAGGGGCCTGGGTGGACACCCACAGCACCTACTTCAGAGGCACCGTGGGCACAGGGGCTGCACCCTCCCTACAGTGGGTGGGTCCTCATGGGTGGGCTGCCATGGTTCTGTTCGTGTTGCAGGGAGGTGTGATGTAGGCTGGTGGTGGGAGGTGGCCAGGTGGCTGGGTTGAGAGACGCAGTTCCCAGCCACCTGGCCACTCCAGCCTCATGATGCTAAGGTTAAGACAGGGAACTCGCTGGGGGACGTGCCCTGCCTCTTTCTCTGCACCTCCAGCAGCCTGAGCTGTGCCCACTCGGGAAGGACGAGGTTGTCAGACATTGGGAGAGGCTCCCTCCGTGCCGGGCCTGCTCTCACAAAGGGTACTATCAAATTTTCGTAAAGTCTAATCCTTCTATTTTTTCTTTTATTGTCTGTGTTTTTTGTTTCTTATCCAAGAATCTCTTGCCAAATCCAATGTCATGAGATTTCCCCAGTATTTTCTTCTAAGTTTTTGCTCTTTGGGAGTTTTAGTTCATTTTGGGTTCACTGTTGTATATCATGTGAGGTACGGCCTAACTTCAGTTGTCCCTGTACCCCTTGTTGAAGAAACTACTCTTTCTCTCATTGAATAGTCTTGGCACTCCTGACCCAAAAAATTGACCACAGATATGTGGGTTTGTGTCTGAACTCTATTCCATTCAATTTGTCCACATTTGCCTTCATGCCAATACCACACTGTTTTGATTACTGTAGCTTTGTACTATAGTAAGTTTCAAAACTGAGAAATTGAGTCCTCCAACTCTATTTTCATTTTTAAGACTATGTGGCCATTCAGAGAATATCCTTATTTTGTGCCCAGTTTTCCTTTGAGAAAATGAAGGCAGACAAGAGTGAGTGACCTCCAGGGGTGGCTAAGCTGTTCAGTGCCGGCAATGCCAGAGGGAGTGAAGGGGTTCAGGGACTGGGAAAGGACCACGGTGTCCATGGGGCAGAGGCCTCTGGCTGTGCCTGGCCCTGACCCAAATCTGCCATCCTCACCTGGCTGACAGCCCTGCCCTCGGAGGCTGTGATCGCTCTGCTCATGTGACTCTTACTCAGGAAGCCCTGCACCTGCCAAGAGTCACCTCAACTCCCTGACATGAGGCCCAGAAGCCAGTTTCTGAACCTCCCCAGCTGCCCTCCCTGGGCCACAGCCTCAGGCCTGGGGAGCACTTTGGCCTGAGGCCCTTGGGAAGGACGGGGCTTCCCCCTGTCACCCTCTCAAGATGCCTTTGCCAGACTTTCCTTGAAGGCGGGGGCCCAAGGCCAGGTGAGCTGGCCAACGCCACCAGTCCCCTTTAGGGAGGGGCCACACAACCTCTTGTGCCTGCCCACTCCCCAGCAAGGGTGGGCTACCCAGCGCTGATCCCACGTGGCTGAGCTTGGCTGCAGGGGTGGCCCGTGGACCAGGCCATGGCTGCAGGCTGTGGTCACGGCCTCGCCTCCTCCCTGGTCCTCAGCCATTTCTACAGCTCTAGCCTCTCCTCCTCCCCAGTCTCAGCTGTGTCTTGTTCCAGCCGGCTCCCCCTTCCCGTGCTGGACACTCCTGCTGTCCCCGGAGTGCTCTGCAGCTGCCTTTGGACAGTGCCAGAGGCTGGAACCTTCCTCCACCTCTGGTTGTGCCTGTGGCTGCAGGGCAAATAAAACCAAGCTTCCCCCATCCCCTCCCCAGGAGCCAGGCAGCCTGTCCCTGTCCCCTGAAGAGGACTTGCACCACCCCTCCCTCCCACAGGCCTCAGGGCTCTACCGCCCTCAGCCCTCCAATGCTCAGGGCACCTGCCCCTCCCACCCTGCGGAACGTCACCTCGGCACAGAGAAACAGACGCTCAGACTCGGCAGTTTCGCCTCCCCAGGAAAACAGAGTTCCCAGAGGGGACCAGCCGGTCAGGGAGGCTGCAGTCCTCCCCCAGCCCCACCATGTGGTGCCTGCAACTCAGCCTCACCTGCCAAGGTTGCAAGACTCTGCTGCATGGGCCCTGGCAAGGCCTCCCCCTTAGGAGAAGGCTCTTCCACTGAGCCCCTGGATTCCCCCTCACCCTGTGCAGGCCACTGCAAGCACACTGACCGGTCTGGGCCCTAACTCAGTAAGGGCCTGGGTCGTCCCCAGCCAGGTGTGCAGGACCCCAGCCCTGGCAGGGGAGAGGCAGAGGGAGGGGCAGGAGCAACACGGAGGAAAGCAGCAGGCAGGGCTGGCAGGAAAGCCGTGAGCTGCTGGTGCTGGGCACCCTGGCATGCATGTGGGGCTCTGAACGCCAGGCCTTAGGGTGCTTTGTCCCAACACAGCAGACAGTGCTGGGGTGCCCCCATCTGCTCCCCATCTCCTCAAGGAGACCAGGCGGGGAGGGGCAGGAAAACAGCCACAAGGAAGCTCCAAGGCCAGCTCAGCCCAGAGCGGAGTGTGTGGGGTCACCTCCTGCCGCCAGGTCCTCAGACCAGAGGGACAGGTGCCAGCTCTTGGAGGGGCCACAGGTGCACTCCCCCGACCCCATCTACCATACAGGTGACACAGCCTCACTGAAAAGGCTTGCCATCCTCTGACCTGGACAAGGGAGGCCAGCCCAGACTTCTGCTGGTCAAAGGGACCCAGCAGAGCAGAACAGGCTGCAGAAGAGCTTCACCTTGACGTTGACTGCCACACCCCAGGCAGCTCCAGACCATGCCCTCCAACCCCTGCTGTCTGCAGGCGCCTGCTCACACCCCCACCTCCCGCGGTCAGCAGGACGAGGCCCTCAATAGGGACGCCACGGGCAGTGACATTCACAAGAAGGCACCCGTGGACAGCATCGACAACAATCGCTCAGTCTGTTTGGAAACTTACTTTCGGAGTCCCCGAAAGACAATCTCTGAAACCAAACAGCAAAGGAAAGCTGTCCCCCATGGCATCGGGAAAGGGCACATACGCCCACGGGGCTTCCTCAGAGCAAAAGCAGAATCATTTCTGAGCAAGAAATGGCGCCCCACAGACCTGCGGTCCAACGGCTGGGAACTGGGGACCCCGGGGCTCCCTGTGTCTTCTGAGCAGAGCTGGGCTTGGCGTCCAGCAGTCCCCCATCCTGCCCTTGGCACAGGCAGCCACGGGTCCTGAGCCAGCAGTACACGCCCTCCAGGAGCTGGGGTCCTCCAAGGAAAATGGGGGCATGGAAGGGAAGCCCCCATGTGCTGGTCCGACAGGCACTGACCGACTCCGCCCCATCAGACAATGCTGAGCGGTCCCTCCTTCCCTGGCCCTCACTGAGGTGCCACACGCCCACTGTTTCAGGAACAAACGCAGTTTTTCCTCTTGGTTGCTTCCTCACTTCTCATTCACTCCTTCTTTCTGTCACACGTGTGTCCCCACCATCTAGACAGGCAAAGACACCACAGCAGGAGGGGGTGGTCTTGGTCAGAGCCACATGGCCAGTGTGGTGGCTAGGACTTGAGGTATCAACTATGTCCTCAAACCCCCCCCATGCGTCCTGTGTGGAGTGGCCCCAGGGACGGGGTGGAGGAGCCTTGCCCACCCTCCCAGAGTCCCCGTTTGGGCCCTGCACCCAACTAGCATGGGCGGGCTGGCGGCTCCTGCCCTGGTGACCGCAGGTGAGTGCGGCACTGCCAGGAGGGAAGCAGGGGCACCTGCAGCTCCTCCCAAGTGCAACCCCGGCTTTTGCTTCTGATGCCCTCAGCAGCATGTGCCAAGCTATGCCCTGGCTGAGGGCAGCCCTCATCCCGGGCTGTCCTAGATAGGTACCAGATCTCTGTGGCCAGGAGTCTGATGACGAGGAGGGCAGCGCCATGCAGACAGCTCGTGTCTCAGGAGCACTGATGTCCTGGCTGCCAGCACTTGGGGGTTGCCATGTTCTGCTCCTCCGGGCTGAGGCGTGGCCTGGACAGCTTTCTCCAGGCCAGCAGTGGTTTCCCTGTCTGCAAAATGTAAACACCTCCCGCTGGTTGTTGGGGAGTGGGGAGCAAGGAAGGAGGTTCTGTGGGTGGGGACAAATGGAGAGAAGAGGGGGAGGGAAGTACGGGAGGTGGTGCATAGGTGCCAGGTGGACGCATCCTCTCTCTGTGCCCCTGAAGTCGGTCCCCACATCTGGGCAGCTTCATCAGAGCCACCTGGGGCCGGTTCCCCTGGTCTCTGGGGTCATGGGCCTCTCACTGCCTGGCCAGCTGCCCTCTGCCCTTGGCCTCCCTGCTTCTTGTCACCAAGGCTCTCTGGCAGGTGCCAGCCCCTCTAGAGCTGGGAAGAGTGGCCCTGCCCCTTCAGCTGGATCTGGGCCATGGGCTGACACCACGGCAGGGCCCCTCATGGCAGCTCTTCTTCCTGGGGAAGCAAGACCCTTCTCTCTGGCAGAGACCCCAGAACAGGGACCAAGCTGGGGCATATCAGCAGCATCTGTAGGGCCTGGTTTGACATGCACAGGCCAGGCAGAGCTTTCTCTCCTTAGATGCTGGTGGAACAGCCAGAAAAGCAAGCAGAGTGCCGGCCACAGGTGCACAGCTGGTAAGTGCTAGGCCGAAATCAGGATGGCGTGAGCTCACGGGCTCAGGCACTGTCCCCGGGGCTGCAGAGGCCACACTGAGGCTTCTTCCTCCTTAGCTTTCTGTTGCTTTCGATCAGCTCTCCTCACCAGTGCAAGCTGGAGGAGAACCTGCACCCCAGTGGGAGGTACAAACGAACGCGCCCCAGGCCCCTGGGGAGCCCTGCAGGCCACCCTCACCCCCATGCTTCGGCCCAGCCTCAGCCCCACTGCCTTCCTTTGCCTCCCTCAGGCACACACCAAGGCTGAGCATCACGAAGCCACTCGAAGCCAAGGAGACCAGGAGGGACACTTGGCAAGAGCACCCAGACTCTGAGCGAGAGCAGGGAGGCCACTGGCACCTGTGCTCCGGGCACATGCTGCTCCCACACTTCTCCGGAGCCTCTCACTCTCCCGGCCACCTCCCATAGCAGCAATGAGAGCTCTGCACCCTGTCCAGGGAAGGTCCTGGCTGCAGTCTCCTGGTTTGTGAAATGGGAATGATTCCAGGACCTGCCATGGTGATAAAGACTTCCTTAGGGAATGGAGACGCCAGGGTGTCCCCGGGCCAGGCGGGGGCTGCAGCCATCACGTTCTGAGCCCTGCTGTCCACACTGCCATCCAGAGGCCCAGAACTGAGCTGGAGTAAGAACCTGCCTGGAGGAATGACCCGGTCTGCTGAGATGAAGAGGCACAGACAGTGATGTGGAAACAAACGAGCCTCAGGCCGGGCTAACCCCAAGTCCAGGTTCCTAGGCCCAGGCAGCCCTGCCTGACCCCGCAGGGCATGAGACCACACAGAGAGCAGGATGGGGCCGGCTCCCAGCCGTGCTGGATAAGGTGTGCCGGCAGCCTCGCCAGGCCCAGGCAAGAAGGAGCAGGCCCGGAGCATGTACTGCACAGGGGTCTATGAGTCACAAAATGTGACGCAGCACAGGGTATGTGGGGGAGGGAAGGGAAGTGTACACTTGGATTGGGTCGCCAAAACCTCCCTCTTCTGCCATGACTCAGTGTCTCTGGGTGAAGGAGCAACCTTCTACAGGGGGCAGGGTAGGAAACCCCAAGAGCCCAGGGGTAGGGGACCCACCACCCTGCTCCAGCTGCCATGGTGCCTGAGAGCCCCAGGCACGGGGCAGGGGAGGCTGGCCCCACCCCCACCACGGCGGCTGCAGCTTCCAGGGGTTGCCACAGGCTGTGAAATCCAGGCACTCCTGCTGCACATGGGGGTCATCTAGAGGTTCTCACCCAAGGCTGCCGACCTCTATGCCTGCCCCCAATTCTGCAGGTCAGGCATTTGACTTCACCACCAGGCCTTACCATGGGGAGAGCAGGGTCCAGGTGGGGGCTCTGGGAGCCAAGGAAGGAGCCAACCGAAGCCCTCCAGACCTCAACACCGCCGTCCTCGCCCCTCCCCACAGACCCCGTCCAGGCCAGCTCCCGCTGTGCCGCTAAAGCCAGGCGCCCTCCCACCGTACAAGGTGCCGGCAGCCCTCCCGCCTTCCTCAAAGAGGCATGGGCTCCGGGTCACTGCACCCTCCTCCCCCAGTGACCTGCTTGTCGCCGGTTCCGACCCTATCCCTTCTCCAGAGGTCACCTGGCCCCACCCAGAAGCCCAAACCAGCAGACCGGCCCTGCCCCATCAGTTTGGTTTCTCCAGCATCCAAAGAACGTGGAGGGTCACCCCCCAAAACAGCCGCCAACGTCCA
The DNA here is from genome assembly GCA_004027835.1 of Alouatta palliata. Taxonomy (NCBI): domain Eukaryota; kingdom Metazoa; phylum Chordata; class Mammalia; order Primates; family Atelidae; genus Alouatta; species Alouatta palliata. The sequence continues at coordinate 18,751 of PVKV010023091.1, read as the reverse complement.
ACAACTAAGTCATCTGTTGCCGCTCCCTGGGACTGGGAGACGTGAGGTCAGTCTCTTGGCCAGTTTCCTGCGTCCAGCCCCCACACCACAAACACCCCAGGTGTCGGCCGCAGCCCCGCGCGAGACGGCGGGAGGGGGCCGCTACGGGGTTCGGGCAAGGATTGGTGCGCGACCGGCGGGCGGAGGGGACGGAGGCGCCGGGAGAGCGATCGCGAGGCGCTCAGCCAGGGTGCAGGAAGCCGGAGCGCGCGGGAGGGAGCGGGGAGCCGGGAGCGGGATGCCGAATTCGGTGGGGGGCGGGGAAGCCCCTGATTGGGGCGCGGGAGGCGTGATGTCACGTCCGGCGGGGGAAGCCCTGCCTCGCGCACCCTCCGCCCCCGTCCCCGCCCCCACAGGTGGTGCCACCGCCCCGGGCGCTGGGCGTGGGGGCCCGTCCTGCGGGACCCCGGCCACGGCCCCGCGCTCCCAGGCTGGCACTGCCGCCTCCCTCCGGGGATCGATAGAGTCGTGCGGCCGGCCCGGCCCTCAGGGCCCCCGAGAGCCGAAGGAGCGCCCGGTGCGACCCGGCTCGCGCCCCCGCGCCGCGCCGCGCCCCGCCCCGCCCCGCCCTGCCCGGTGCTCCCAGTCCTTCCCCCGCCCCTGCGCTCCCGCCCCGCCCCTCTCCCGCGGCCGCCGAGGGGCCGGGCCGGCGGCGGGGGAGGCGCCGAGCCGGGACTGCGCTCGCCTGCTGCGCTCTGGGCCGCCCGAAAGAGCGGCCGGACCTCGCGCCCCGCGCGCTCCGCGCCACCGCCGCCGCCGGCTTTTGTTGTCTCCGCCTCCTCGGCCGCCGCCGCCTCTGGACCGCGAGCCGCGAGCACCGGGACCTTGGCTCTGCCCTTCGCGGGCGGGAGCTGCGCAGGGCCCGGCCGGGATCCAGGAGAGGCGCGGGTGAGGGGCCGGGGACGCCGCGGGCCCCGCCATGGAGCTCCGGGCCCGAGGCTGGTGGCTGCTGTGCGCGGCCGCCGCGGTGGTCGCCTGCGCCCGCGGGGACCCGGCCAGCAAGAGCCGGAGCTGCGGCGAGGTCCGCCAGATCTACGGAGCCAAAGGCTTCAGCCTGAGCGACGTGCCCCAGGCGGAGATCTCGGGTGAGTGAGGGCGCGGCGCGGGGACCCCCGGCTTCGGGCTCCGGACCTCGGCGCGCCCGGGATCTCCTCCGCGTCCCCTGCTCTCCCCCCTGCTCTTCCCGACACGGTTTCTCGCCCGCAGCGCGGGATCCTGCCGCCTGCGCCCCGCCGCCCGGCCCCGAGTGGCCCCCTGCGCCGCGGCTCCTCCGCAGCCCCACCGCCTTGCCTCCGAGCCCCGCGCCGCCTCCCTCTCCCGGGTCCCCTCCGCTCCGCTCGGGCTTACCCCGCCCCTGCCCGCCCCCCCCCACGCCGGCCCCTTCCCCGCGGAGCTGTTCTCGCCGGGCTGCCGGCCCGGCGGTCCTCGGCTGGCTCGGGGCGCTTCTCCCGGGTCACGGCTGCAGCTGGGTGTCTTCTGCCCGCCGCTCGGCCCAGCGCGCCTGCAGGCCGGGAGTCCCAGCCCCCGGGTCGGCTTCGGGACAGCGCGGACCCCCTCTCCTCAGTACAGCCCTCTCTGGGAGGCGTCTCGGTCCTGCCGGGGGATTCCCTTAGGGTCCCCGGTAACGACCGCCTGGGTGGGTTTTATAAGCGGACCCCCTCCAGCGGGGAGGGGGCAGTGCGGAGGGGCGGGGAGGGAGCTGGGCGCTTCTCTGCGGGCGGAACGCCGCCGCCTCGAAGGGATTCCTGCCCAAGAACTTGTGCGCGCCGCCCCCTGCCTGGCACTTGGGCGGCCTCGCACTGCGAGTCCAGCTGCAGGTGGTCGGCGCGTTGGATGCCGCCCAAGGCCCGTGTCATTTCTTTGTAAGAACAGCGGCCCTCCTGGCGCCCCCTAAGCGCTGCCGCCGCCGCCGGCTCTGCCTCTTCCCTTCCTGTGGCCCAGAGGAGCTCTGGGGACCGAAGTGTACGGGTGGCTCAGTGTTCTGAAAACCTCTTCGAACCCAAGCTTCACTCTCCCACGTGTGGGGACCACCCTGGACCTGTACCTGGTGTCAGGGACCTAGTGGGCAAGAACAGAACAGACCAGATTTCTTCTCTGGGGGGACTCCTCTGAAACCAGGGAGCGGGAGTGCGAGTGGAGGCCACTCAGATGGGGACTCAGCGCAGGAATGCCCACGGCCCGGGGATTCTGAGCAAGAAGGAACCGTGCGTCCCGGTGAGGGGGGGGGGGTCTGTGACCATGCCTCGCTGCGGGGGATGGGGAAGGGCGGGAAGGAGGCAGCCGGGCTCTGGACCCCTGCCCCTCTCGGAGGAACAGAACCCACAGACAGCCCCTTGGCAGATCTTCCGATGCCCCCAGGGTGAGGTTCTTGTGAGGGAGGACCCCCTGACCACCCAGAAGGAGCAGAACGGGCAGACAGCCCCTTGGCAGATGTCCCCATGCCCTCCCCCCAGCCGGAGGCTCTGCGAGGACCCCTCCAAAGCCCCAGGACAGGCCTTCCGTGCCCCTCTCTGCAGAGGCAACCCTTTTATTTCCAGGCTGCCTCCCGCACCCCGCTGGGCTCTGTCCCCGGTGGGGGGCACACCTGGGTGCCAGACAGCACAAAGCCCTGGGCACGGTTGGGTTTGTGCTCTGCCCCACCTTTCCCCTACACAAAGAGGCATCCCTGGCCTTCCCAGTGAATCCCTCCCTGGGCACCAGGGTGGCAGGGTGGCTGAGCGGCTGTCCCTCCCAACCCAGAGTGTTGAACCCGGCCCTTTTTAGCACCTCTGTGTCCTCTGGGCAGTCGAGTCCTTAGGAACTAACCTATCCTTGCTTGCATCCAGAGGCCACTGCTCCCAGTTAGAGAGACAGAGTGGCAGAGTTTGGCCATCTTCCAAGGGTGAGAAGAGAGGGCAGGACAATATGGAGAAGCTGACGTGGGGCCAGGCCAGAAAGCACAGATCTTGCTGCCCTTGGGTTGGGGAATGCGGTGGCTAAGGGACCCGGGACAGGCAGATTGTGTTGGTTTCTCTGTGTCTGATGGGGGGAGGAAGTGCTGTCCACCCCTCATAGGGAGTTTGAACACCCTGCAGCTGTCTAAGCATGATGCCAGCCAGGGGCCATGCCTGCCACCAGGGCCCGGGCGCCAGCCTCCTGCAGGCCTGCAAGGCCAGGCCTGCACTGGTCAGGGTGAGCGCCTCTCCAGCCAGCCGGTGCCCTTCCGCCTGCAGCTGCTTTCCCGGGACCCCCTATGGCTGCAGACGTGGAGAGTCACCTTCAGGGCCCAGGATACAGAAAAGAGTGTGGAAGCCACGTGGGCCGAGGGAAACAGGGTGATCCTCTCCAGCCGCAGCAGTCCTGGGGCTGCCAAGCCCAGTGTCCCCTTCTGCTCTGTTGCTGCGCCTGGGCTCCGAGGACCGGGCGCCCTCTGGTGGCCCCTGAGCGGCAGATCCTCCCAGGAGCCCTGGACCCTCAGTAGCCTGGTGGGCACCGTACTCAGTCCTCTGTCTCCTGCATCCAGACTTCTCCAGGGGGACCTCCTCAGAGGGGATGGGGACCCCTGAGGTTGGGCACCTCGCTGGCCCGGGGCAGGTGAGGTAGACATGTGGTCTACCTGTGGGTACTGCCTTGTGGGAAGAAGAGCGGGCGGCCCTGAATGTGTGGCTGGGCTTTCCAGCCTCTGCCCAGGGACCAGAAACAGCGGTGGGCAACAGGAGACTTTGCTCATGAAAGAGGGTGGTGTCGGGACATATTGGGCTTCCTTTTGAGACCTCCTTTGTCCTCTGGACAACTGGGCCAGGCTGCAGTGACAGCAGGGATCGTCCCATTTTATGGGCAAGGAAGCAGGCCTGGGTGCCAGCAGCTGGACCATGGCACTGCGGCGGGGCAGCCGGCCGCCCTCCCTTTATGCCAGGGCACAGCATAGAAGGCAAGGGCAGGCCGAGTGGCACTCCAGGCGCCCCTGCTCTGCCAGGAGCCCTCATGCTGAATCGCCACCCGCATGCCTGCAGGCCTCCTGCTTTTGCCTGCAAGGTTGTTTCTGGGCGTAGGTGTTCCTGGAGCACCTGCCTGGCCTCCTGGTGCCTGATGTGATGTGCTGTGGGTCTGTTTGCTCCTTTGCTGGGGTCCCAGTGCCCCACCTTGGCACCTGAGCTCCATGGTCACTGGAACCACCTCTTTGTGGTTCCCTGTTGCAGCCCCAGAACCAGACTGGCTCCTGGCCCCGGGAGCTTCTCAGTGGACACCCCAGGTCTTCCTGGCTTCACACCCAGCTGTGCTGGGTGGGGAGGGGGACATGGAGGCTGGAGTGGGGGGGTCTCCTCGGAGCAGACACCCCTGTTCTCAGGGTCTCCCAGCCTGGGGCAGAGGAGGAGGGGCCCTGAGGTCCAGCTTTGGAGATGGAAGTCAGAGGGCGCATGGGGCTGTCTATGTCACAGGAACTGCGAGGCTGCTCCTGTGCCCTGGGGTGGCAGCCCGCCTACCAGCTGGAGTGGGCCCAGCGTGCCCTGAAGCCTGCACCGAGCATCCACTTGATGGACCCCTCCAAAGGAATCTTTTCTTCTCTGTGCCACTTTTGACTGCCCGAGTGGTTGGGCATATGGACTCTGGAGGACCGTCCTCAGAGGGCCTAGGCTCCTTCCCACATTCTGGAAAGGGCAGTCTTGGCTGGGCCCACAAGAGCTCCCTGGCATCTGCCTCCCAGTCCTGCTCCAGGCCTCTTGGAGGCTGCCAGCACACACCACTCACCAGACCAGACGATCCTCGGGCCCCTGTCCTGTCCAGGGGGCTCAGCGTGGTTCCCAGGGGGTCCTCAGCCTTTGCTGTGCTGTTGAGCTGCCCCTGTCATGTCCAGGGGGCTCGGCATGGTTCCCAGGGGGTCCTCAGCCTCTGCTGTGCTATTGAGCTGCCCCTGTCCTGTCCAGGGGGCTCAGTGTGGCTCCCAGGGAGTCCTCAGCCTTTGCTGTGCTGTTGAGCTGCCCCTGTCCTGTCCAGGGGGCTCAGCGTGGTTCCCAGGGAGTCCTCAGCCTTTGCTGTGCTGTTGAGCTGCCCCTGTCCTGTCCAGGGGGCTCAGCGTGGCTCCCAGGGGGTCCTCAGCCTTTGCTGTGCTGTTGAGCTGCCCCTGTCCTGTCCAGG
>PVKV010023091.1:0-13497 GCA_004027835.1 Alouatta palliata | reverse complement strand
CTTGGCATGGTTCCCAGGGGGTCCTCAGCCTTTGCTGTGCTGTTGAGCTGCCCCTGTCATGTCCAGGGGGCTTGGCATGGTTCCCAGGGGGTCCTCAGCCTTTGCTGTGCTATTGCGCTGCCCTCCAGGAGAAGAACTGGGATTTCATCATCCCCGGCGTGAGGACCGAGCGGAGCCCAGGGGAGCCCTGATCCAGCAGGGCCACCTGCATGATGCAATGGCCTGGGTCCCTGCTAGACCGCCATGCTTCCCATGCCAGGCAGGCCACCGCACTCCTCAGGCACAGACGCCCCCACCCTCGTCCCATCCCCAGCCTCCCTGGGCCTCTTCACAGGGGAGAAAAGCAATAATCACGACCTCCCATGAAGGTGGCCAAGGGAGAAGGTGCTGCTGCACACCTCCTGGGCCGTGTCCGGCCCCTCCTCTGCCCGCTCACCCTCTGCACAGGCCCACGCACACCCCTCCCAGTGAATGGCGTCTGGTAGCCCAGAGCACACGCTGTGAACCCGGCTTGTGGAGCATTACCCGTTACTGTCTGGCCAACACAGCAGATGGAAGGGGTCTTTGTAGACCCGTTTTACAGATGAGTAAACCAAGGCCTGGCGAAGCCCTCTTCTTAGGACTAGATCTGGCTACGACATTGACCGCTGCCCAGTAAAGCCAGTCCAGGCTGCCTGTCCCAGGCCCTGTGCTTTCTGGAAGGCTTGCACTTTCCCCAGTCAGCCCTCCTGGCCCTGGGCACCATCTCTTAGGCCCAAGTAGAATGTTTGACCTGGGCTAGGTGCTGTGGCTCATGCCTGTAATCCCTACACTTTGGGAGGCTGAGGCGGGTGGATCACAAGGTTAAGAGTTCGAGACCATCCTGGCCAACATGGTGAAACCCCGCCTCTACTAAAAATGCAAAAATTAGCCGGTCGTGGTGGCGTGTGTCTGTAATCCCAGCTACTCGGGAGGCTGAGGCAGGAGAATCTTGAACACGGGAGGCAGAGGTTGCAGTGAGCCGAGGTGACACCACTGCACTCCAGCCTGGTGACAGAGCGAGACTCTGTCTCCTAAAAAAACAAAAAAGAATGTTTAACGGGGACTCCTCCAGGCTCCCTGCCTCCAGTCCTGCCCAGCGTCTCCTGGCCGTGCTGCCTGGACAGTCGGCCTTCCACAAAGCTGGCCTCACCCTCCAGCCCGGCTCCGCTACCTGTCAGGGAAGGGCTGCCACTCTGGCCTGCCAGGAGGGCTGTTCCTGGGCATGCCGCAGTCCCCAGCAGGGCAGACCAGTCACCCGCACTGGGCCAAGTGCCCCAGGATTAGTGGACATGCACCCCATCCAGGTGCCCACTGGTGCCAGGCCAGAGAGACAAGGCAGGCCGGTCCATTGGGGCTTGTACCTTCACACCAGCGATCACTAGGGACAGTGTGGACAGGCCTGTGGTGAACAGGCCTGCCCGGGGCCAAGGACGCCACCCTGCAGTGGGACTGGGGGCATACCTGCCTGGTGGCCGAACCACAGGGCTGGGCTTCAGAGCCCTGAGGAGAGCCTAGTGGGTGTCTGAGCGTGCCCGTGTCTACTCCAGGGCGCCTGAGTGCCTGGCACAGGTGTCATCCATGGGCTGGCACTAGACGGGAGATGAGCCAGGGGAGGGGCCTGCCCAGAGCCAGGCGGGTCAGGTCTGGCCTGGGAGACTGGAAACCTTTCCTTCAGCCAGACCGTCCTCCCCTCCCAGGGCCTGGCTCGGTTATTTCAGATCATGACTGGGCCCCTGGTGGAGGCCAGGGGTGTGCACTCCGTGTGCGGGGCCCTTGCCCAGCCCGGGCCCTGTCCAGGGCCAACGTGCCCAGAGCCCTGAGCCAGCCTGGATCTTGCCAGTCACCAGTGCAGCTCTGTGGTGCCCGGGATCTTGCCCACCGAATGTGGGGGCTCCAGACAGGGGCCGCCTGCCGGGAGCCAGGGCTGCTCGCCTGTGGCGGCTTTTCTTTGTCTGGGAACAGGCCTGGGCAGGTGCCCTGAGCTGCTTGAAGTCTCCTGATTGGGCGGGGGGTGCAGTGCAGGGTGGGGAGTCCTGGGCTTGGGAAGCGGCGGTTCTCCCTCCACCTCCAGGCCCCATGCCCAGGTGGGAGCACGCAGCAGCCAGGTGTGGGGTGAGGGCGGTGCTGGGGAGCCAGGCCCAGGTCCGCTCTGGGTGGTGGGGAAGCACACCCACTGCCCCAGGCTCAGTAGCAGTCTGGAATCTGGGTGGGTTTAGAAGCCCCTGAGAGGGCCAGGCCAGCCTCACAGCATCCTGCTTCTCAGCCTGTGGCCTCAGCTCCATCTCCCCCAGCTCCTGCTGACCCAGCTTCCTGGCACACCTGTCTCCTCCTTCCACGGCGTCCTCCCCGTGCCCACCCACAACACGCCTCCTCCGGCCTTGCCCGGCAGCTGGACTTCCTGGGCATCCGCCAGCACGCACGGCCCCTGTTCTGGGGCCCCCGCGTGGGCAGGCCTGAGCCCCACACGGGGTGGTGAAGGCCCTAGTCCGTCCCTGTGCCAGGCAGGGCTGGGGGCCGGGGTTAGGAGCGCGTGTTTCCAGGGCAGCCCAAAACAGTGCCATGGGCTGAGCAGCTGCAGCTGCAGACACGTGTGGTCCGTGGCTCTGGAGGGTGGAAGTCTGAGATCAAGGCGTCCACCAGGCTGGCCCCTTCTCAGGCGTGAGGAGGAGTCTGCCCCCACTCCGGGCTTCCGGGCGTTCCTTGGCTGGTAAATCCCATGTTGATCTTCACAGGCGCTCTCCCCATATGCGCGTCTGTCTCCGAATTCCCCTCTTCACGAGGACACGAGTCTACCTGGGTCAGGACCCGCCCGTACCATCTCTTCTTAACGAGAGGTGTCGCACAGACTCCACACGCAAGGTCACATGCTGAGGAGACGGGGTCGGGACTGGACCACATGGGTTTTGGGAACAGTTCAGCCTGTAGTGGGAGCTAGCCCAGCCCAGCACACCTCCATCTTCCCATCAGGTGGCAAAGCCCCCAGGCTCTTACTGTTTGGTGACTGTGGCCTCCTGAGCGCCGAGTTGTGTCCATGATGGGTTTAGAGCTCAGCACAGATGTGCCTGAGACCCTGGTGACAGTGTAAAGGAGTCAGCACGCCCCAGCCTGCCGACCCCCGCCCAACCGCGCGCTCTCAGGGTCTGCACAAGCCTGAGAGGCCTCAGCTTCGGGCCCTGCACCTCCCACTGCAGGCCTCTGCTTCTCCCCCAGGTCGGGGTGGCAGGGCGGGGCGGGCCACTCAGGCCATGTCCCAGAGCTAGTGATACACCGCCGCCTTTGCTGTCACAGAACCGGGGTGGGAAGCAGCGACCACGCTGGCCTGAAAACCTTCTGTGGGCTGGGGGAGCCCAGGCTGGGAGTCCAGACTCAGTGGTATGAATGTGCCTTGGACAGGCCCCAGGATCCCACCTGTCGGGAGCAGAGCGGCTCAGGTGGACTTTGGGTGGGGAGGCGGTGGGGGTCCCACCCGTCGGGAGCAGAGCAGCTCAGGTGGACTTTGGGTGGGGAGGCGGTGGGGGTCCCACCTGTCGGGAGCAGAGCGGCTCAGGTGGACTTTGGGTGGGGAGGCGGTGGGACTGCAGGGCTCTGGCCCTGGCTAGGGTTTGGAGAACCGGCAGCGAGGGAGGCCTGAGGCCAGGAGGCTACACCTTGCTCTGTCCTGAGGCAGTGGCTGGCCGAGGAGGCCCGCTGCTCACTTGCTCTGAGTGCCCCTGGTCCTGGAGGCTTGGCAGGGTGACAGGGCAGCCCCCAGGGACTCCACCCCGCCTGCTCCCTCAGGAGGAGGAGACCGCCCAGGGCTCTGGCAGGAAGGAGGGCCAGCCACGGAGCTACTGCACATCATCCCTAAGGCCGGGAACTCGGAAGCAGAAACCCCAAACCCGGCACGGGGCAGGGGAGGTGAGGCCTCCCGGTAGGCTCTCAGAGGTCTTCCATGGGGCGCGTCTGGTGGATGGGGAGAGAAGGGGCAGGGCAGCAAGGAGGATGCTGGGACGCCCTCCCAGGCCCTCCCTCCCCTGGTCAGCTCCCACCTGTGAGGTGCCCCAGGAGCTCCCAGAGTGGGCAGCGCCAGGGTCTGTCGACCGGGTGGGCTGAGCACCACTTAGTTTGCAGATGGGAAAGCAGTCTGAGCGAGCGGTCCCCAGGGCTCACAGCTGAGCAGCCTTGCCACCCGGGCCAGGCCCCACACTTGCTGAGCGACTCACTCCTGCCTTGGCCCCGGCTAGCAGGGGTGAGGCTGGGTCAGAGGATAGGGAGCTGGGCCAAGGCCACAGACCACCCTGCAGGTGCAGGGACCCAGAGGCCTGAGGGGCACCAGGAGCACAGAGGAGGGGAGGCCGTGAACACGGCTCGGCCTCTGTGCAGCCCCGTGTCGGGGCCATGTGAGGACACAGGCCACAGGAGGGCCCAGCCACCGCACCCGGCGGGTCTCCTGAGGTCAGAGCTGGCCCGGCAGTGAGCACTCCATGCCACCTGGGTCCTCCTGAGGGACAAGGGTGAGCTGGGCAGGCCAGGACAGATCATGGCCAGCCTTCCGCCCTTGCCCCACAGAAGTTCAGGTTCTACTGAGAAACTTAGCTGGGGCTTCCGGGGATGCCCGCATCCAGCAGCCCAGGACCCCTTGCCACCGTCCATCCTGAGGCCTGTCCTAGGGTGATGGATCTGGGCTACAGTGACCCCGATGCCCTGAGGCCAGGGTGACACGTCTCCCTCCTGGGAACAGCCAAGCCTTGGACAGCCCCGTGCAGCAGCCACCCGGCCCCGTGCCTCCCCGGCAGGGGTGTTTCCCATCGGTGGTGGGAACCATAGGGAAGTGTGTGGCCTGTGCACACCTTCAGACGCTTTGCCCAAACACTGAGGATGGCTGTCCACGCTTCACAGAGTTGTGGCCCATGGGTGGTCGTCTCAGCCTGTCCCTGCATCTGGTGCAGCCTCAGTGCCAGGGCCCCCTGTGGCCCCCAAAGCCCACCCTGTGTCTGGCACATCCTTGGTGACCGTGGTCCCCATGGCTGTCACATCCCATCCTCGTGGTGACCTGTGTGTGACGTCCAAGTGTCTCCTCAAGAGTCTGGACCAGGAGGCCCACCCTTGGCTCTGGAGATGTGGGGAGAGCATCCCACCCACCTGTGACCATCTGCCAGGCCCTGGGGACAAAGCTGATGCCACCTGCCACCAGGGTTGGCTCAGACGTTTACATGCATCTCCAGCTGTCATGGAGCTTGGGACACATGGACCCAAGGCGGTATTTTAAAAGGACAAGTGTCTTTCGTAATCCAGCCGCACTGTCCCTGAACGCAATGCCCCTTCCCCGAGCCTGGGGGTTGCACCCAGGACGCTCCTCGGCGTCTTGAGTCTCCCTCCTGTAGCCTCACCCAGGATGTTAACACAGGTGATAGGACAGGTGCCTCCCTGTTCTGTGTGTGCAGCGTCGGACTGGGGGCACTTTGGGGTGAGGGGTGGCTGCAGGTAAGACAGACCCGGGAAAGTCCCGTGGGGTGTGGTGGCTCCCAGCCAGGAGCAGTTGCCCTGGGCGCTTGTGACATCCCAGTGGTTTAGGACTGGGGGTACTTGGTGGGTGCGGCCAGGGAGCCCAGTCATCCCGCGAGATGGAGGTGCCCTTCCATGAACGCCAGCAGCACCCCCAAGAGAAATTCTTGAACCGAAGCTGTAGGCAGGACCACGCCAGGGGAGGAGGGAGCTCAGGGGAGGGGGCACTGCTCTGCGCCGTGCCAGGGGCTGGGATGGGAGGATGGGCAGACGGTGGTGACCGAACGGCAGCACACAGGCAGGTCATTCGAGACGCGCCCTTCCTTCCGCGGGTGCACAGATGTGGCTCTGAGATGTCATTCAGGGAGTTGATGAACTTGGCTGAGAAGGAGATTACATCTCCATCATTGCACGCCTCTAAGCAGGATTCAGCATTTCTTCTTACTCCAAACGGTGGTGTTTGGGACCTGGGGCTTGGCCCGCAGGAGACATCGCGGCTGCTGGTGCCCTCCACGTTCACAGCAGGTGGCGTGGAAACCGCGTGCTGTCAACATGACTGAATCGCAGTCAGCGTGGGGCCTGTGGCGCCCTTGTAAAGCCACTGCCCAGGAAGCATGTGCGTCGCCTCCTCGCCATCCGTTGTGTCATATTTTGGTAACTCCTGTGTGACAGGTGCTTCCCCCGTGGTCCTCTGTGCAGTTATACGCTTTAGAAACAAGCACCATCCTGAGAAAGCCTCTGCAGGCTTCACCAGCGGGCGAGGGGGCTCGAGGCCCTGAGAAGGTCAAGCCTGCCTGAGCAGCGTGTCGGCGCTGGAGCAGAAAAGGAGAGGCTTGAGTGGGGTCCAGCGTGTCTGCACCCAGGAGGGCCTGCCGGGGCCAAGGGTCCGACATGGGGGTCGTGGTGGGGGCCCCCCAGGCACTTCGGGCTGAGTAAGCAACGGGGCCATCCGCCTGCCGTGTGAGGGATGGGGACACATCCCCTGTCCTCTGCATCATTCTCTGAGCTCCTACTGGGTGCTGAGTGCTGTTCTTGGTGCTGACAGGCAGCCGCAGACAAGGCACTTGCTCTCTAGATGCAGTTAGCGCAGACAGGGCATATATGAGAGGGTCCATGTAAGCTGTGCCCCTGCTCAGCCACCATGAGTGCGTAGCGTGTGTGACTTACAGGGAAAGGGCCGTGACGTGCGTGAATCTAAGTGCCAGCACGTGAGGTTTGCAGCCAGCCACTCACCCACTGGAGCCACGTGAGCCCTGAGGGCCAAACCCTAAAGGTCCCTTCCTGGCTGGGGACTGGCCCAGTTTGGTCCCTCTTGCCACGGCCATCCATTGCCCTGTCCTCGGCCCCCCGTGCTGCCTTACGGGACTGGGGCTGGGTACCCGGGGCTCCTCCCCAACCTCAGGAGCCTGAAGCATCCGGGGCCTGTAGCCTCGGGGACTGGCTCATTGAGAGGACCAGAGAGGAGACTTGGGGAGCAGACAGGAAGGGCTGGGTTCTCCCGGCCTGTGGAAGAGGGAGAGGGGCGAGGGTGGGCAGTGTGGAAAGGCCTGGAGAGGGGAGCAGTGGAGCCAAAGGGCTGGGGTCAGAATCCGGGTGGACCGGTGCCCCAGCGCCAGCATCTCGTCCACGGGGGGAAAAGGGGTGTCCGCCCCCAGCCGTGTTGGGAGCCCGGCCTGGCATGGCTGAAGCCTTGGGGTCTGGCATCAGAAGCTTCAGGGCTGCCCAGAATGGGTGAGCTTCACCCCACTTCTGAGTAGCAGAGGCAGTGAGTGGGCCAGGCAGAGACGGGGCTGGGGGCTCGGTGGGCAGGGTCTGAGGCTGGACCCCAGAGCCAGGAGGGGTGTGACCAGAGGTCTGTTCGAGTCAAATGTGAGGTGTCATAGATTCATAGATGACCCCCATGTTCGTTCCTCCCTTGAGCAGAGATCCCTCTAGCTGGGCCCCGTCACAGAGGCTGTTCTGGGCACTGGGACACAGCGAAGTCCCTGTCCTCCCTCTGCGACTTTGTGTGGCTGGGGCCACTTCGGTGGTCATTTGGGAAGGTCCGGAAGGCTTGGCTGTGAGGAGGGTGTGGCAGGGCCGCTCTGAGGCCAGTGCGGAGCCGGCAGGTGGAGGGGAGGGCGTGTGGGTGTGCCCATACTGCCTGCCCCCACATCTGCATGGACCTCGGGTTCCTAGGGAGGCGGGCTGCTGCGCCTCTGGGGAAAGCCACACCCTTGGCCGAGGGCCAGCTCTCTTGAAGATCAAGGCTGTTCTTAGCGAAGGGGCGGGTCCTGAGAAGAAGCCAAAACCAAGCTGCTGGGGTCACGGGGGACCGAGGGCCGGCTCCACGGAGGCTGTGTGCCCTGGCGGAAGGCCCCACACTCGCCGCGTGCCCCTGACTGAAGGCTGGCCTGCCCTCTGCCCAGCGTGTGTCACGTGAGGGCGGCCTGCTGAGGCTGATAGTGGATGAGGGAACCTTGCGGGGAGGGAAGAAGGCCAGGCTGGGGAGCCAGGGGCCAGATCCACCTGGACAGGAGGCCCTGTCACTGTCACCGTCACCGGCACAGCTGGAGTCGCCCCGGGCCCTCACAGCGTCGGTGCTCCCATTCACCGGCTCTGGGTGGGAGAAGTTGGAAATGACAAGAAGAGTTGCTGCCAGGCCCCCCTGGGTGGAACGCACCGTGTCCCCGGTGCTCGGTGACAGTCTGTGGCCCGAGTCTTGGGCCCGCCTTGAGGGTGGCAGCAGGTTTTTAGGAAGAGAGTTGAGGACGGAGAGGCAGGAGGGGCAGGAGATGCCAGCTCTGGGTCTGGACAGCAGCCCTCAGAGGGCCCCTGCCTTCCCAGGTCACCTGGGCCCCTAGGGGATGGGCCTGATTCCTTCCCCCAGGCTATCTGTCTCCTGGATCTCAGATGCCCGACCCAGGCAGTGTCCCCCACCTCTGCCCAGAACCATCTCATGAGATCCTAGAGTCCCTCTGCCTGCCAGGCGGAGTCTAGGTGTAGACTCCAGGTGCCTGGGGGTGGAACTCCAAGCCTCGAGAGACCAGCTCTCTTCCTGAAGGTGGCTCCAGGAAATGGGTGGGAGTCAGAGAGTGGGATGGGCCAGTGTTCCCACCTGCTCCAGGACCTGAAGGGCCCACAGGAGGCCGGGGAGAGTCCTCTATGATGGGCTGTGTACCGCCAGGTATCCCTCCCACAGTGTGGCCTTGCAGGCTCCGGCCCGGCTGCCTGAGGCCCAGCCAGGTTTCCACAGCGCCTGGCTGGTGACGGGACAGTCAGGCCAGCAAGTGTGGCCAGGCCTGACCCTGATTTTGCAAAAGTGATCTCATCTCCATACCTGGACTTGGGGTCTCTGGGTGCCAAGCCTGGGCTTCTCATTTGCTCCCCTTTAGTGAGGACGGGCGGGGAGGGGGGCACTCAGGCCAGTGGAAGATTTGCATTAGGCACAGGGCTGAGCCCTGGGGGGAAGCTGCCTAACCTCTGTGAGCCTCAGTCTTTCCATCTGTAAGGTGGGGGCGGTCCTGTCTGCCTGTTAATTGAGATGGTGCTGATTTTGGAAGAAAACCCCATCGCTCTCCAAGGAGGTTGGGGGCAGTGCAGAGTTGAAACCGGCGTAACACACACCGTAACCTCCTGCTGCCAGCCTGGACGGGGTCTGAGACCCGAGTGGGGGAGCCAGGGATGCGTGGGTGCCCAAAGGTGATGGGCTGCTGGGGGTGGGGAGGCCTGTGTGATTCAGGCAGCATCCCCCCCCACCCCCGCCACCCTGCAAAAGGCTGCGGGATTTAGCAGACGCAAAGACAGGACACCAGGTAAGAATTTCAGGTAGACTTTGAATCATTTTGTAGTGTAGGGTGTCCTAAATATTTTAATTTCAAAAAAGTAACATAAATATTCAGAGTAAATATGGCCTACATCCTTAGTGTAATATGTGCCGAATATTTTCGGGGGGCAGAGTTGTTTGCTTTTTGTGGCAAAGCATACGTAACATAATTTGCCATTTTAACCATCGTTAAGAGTTCGGTTCAGCGACGTTCAGTCCATTCACGCTGCTGTGCGGCCGTCACCCCCATCCAGCTCCAGGACATTTTCATCTTGTAAAACTCAAACTGTGTAGGGCTGAGGGCCCCACAGGGTCGTGGGGTGAGCCTTATGCTGTGCTGAGGCACAGGATCCAAGAAATAAAGAGACAGGACACAGAAGTACAAGGAAAACGCAGCTGCGGCGGGGGCCGCGCCACCTATGAGCAGAGTCAGGCGAGGCCCCGAATGTCCAGAAGCGTGAGTATTTCTTGTGCATAGGTTAGGGGGCAGGGCAGTGAGTGAAGACATCTTTAAGGATAGTGATAGGGTCGTGAGCAATAAAACATGGGGTCCACCCCCGTTAGGTCACCTAGGCTGGGAGGTGGACAGTGCGCAGCAAGGGTCTGTTCCCATTATAAAGGATTATATAAAAGGAAATCACTGAGTAGTAACACTATAAACTGAGATAATCTCCAGATCCTTCGTTGTGCCAGGATTCTGCTTAGCTCTCCTTCCCCGGTACCTATATTGGGGGTTACCCACAAAACTGCCCGCATTAAACAGTCCCTCCCTGTTGCCCCTCTCCAGCACCCCAGTGCCCACCATCCTTTCTGTCTTTGTAAACCCCAGGGACCTCACATAAGTGGAGTCCTGCATATTCGTCCTGTGTCTGGCTTCTTTCAGCATCATGTCATTAAGGTTCCTCCACACAGGAGCGGGTGTCAGATTTCTTCCTTTTCACGTTTTAATCGTATTCCTCTGTCTGCACCTGCAGACAGTTCGTGGAAACAGCCCCTCCAACTGTGAGGAGACGTCACGTCTGCTGTCTGGCTCTGGTGAATAATGCTGTGAGCATGGGTGTACGAGGACCTGTTCGGTTTCCTGCTTGCAGTTCTTTGGAGCCAAATATTTTTATACTGTACTAAAAAAACAATTCACTGTTGATCTGAATTGAGATGGAACTGGCCTCGGTGCTGTATCTGTGCCCGTCCCCTCATTGTGCCTGTGGGGCAGGGTGGGGCAGGGCGGGGCAGAAGCTCCATCCCACACACCTGCCATTCCTGGTAGGCAGGCAGCGGTTTCCGGGTGGCCTCCGCCACTCATCATAGCCCCAGGGAGACACCCTCCTGGGACCGCCCAGACCTCTCTGGGCTCTGCAGGGCTTGTCAGCTCCTGCTTCAGCCTCTGCCTGCAGCTCAGGAGCTCCCCTGGGATGGGAATCAGGGCAGGCTGCAGGGTGGCGGAGGGGAGGACAGGCTGTCCTTTTGCTGGGCCCCGTGCTGCTGCTCCTAGCCTTGTGACCTTGGGCAGGTCACTTTTGCTCCTTGTGTGTCAGCTGTCAGCCGGACCTACAGCTGCTGTGAAGATGAAATGACTCGGCTGAAACCCCTGAGAGGCCCGAAATGAGCTCTGTGTGTATAGGGAGACAGCTGGGCCTCTGGGAACAGGGAGCCCTCACTGGGTGTGACCTCCCCCTCAGAGCTCGCCCCCTCCAGCCCTCCGCTGCCTCTGGGGAGGTGCTGGCTTAGGGGGGGCTCGTGGGCCATGTTGGCAGAGGGGCTTTTTGCCTCCAATGCCAACACTGGGCAGATTCCCCCTGACAAATCATTTAGACGTGCACCTTATTCAGTACCAAGGGTACTAGGGCCAGCCTGGGCAGCGGGTAGGGAGGCAGGAGCAAGGGAGTGGAGGCTCCCCTGGCAAAGGTTCCCTCTGGAGGAGCAAGGCTTATTGGGACTGGAGGCCAGAGGCTGGGGAGGCTTCCTGGTGAAGGAGAGGGGAGAGCACGTGAGATGGGGGAAGCGGCAGGGTTGTAGCTGGGTGGGGCAGACAGGGAGAGCCAGGCCTGGAGCCACCATGACCTGTGGAGATGGCTTCCTGGGAAGTGGCTGGGTTGGGGGCAAGTGGCCCAGCCCCTTTGCTCCCTCCCCTTCGTCTGTTCCTTCCCCAGTATTTACGGGCCATTCCTCGTGTCGGGATCCTTCCAGAGGCACCCAGGGGTCTGCTCTGGGATCTGGCCCAGCCTCAGCTGTGTGTGTGTCTCTGCCTGGTTGGCATTCACAGGGCAGATGGACAGGCCTGCGTGGCATCTTCGTCGATCGGAAAGTAGCTGCATCGTCCCCTTCTGTGGCTCCAGGATGGCCCCTGTGGATGCAGCAGATGGGGAGGGCCAGTCCATCTCCTTGGGTGCCTGTGGCCCCTGCAGTGAGTGTGTGAAAAGCTAGATGGGAGAGCCCCAGGAGGGCAGCCCCCGCCCTCACACAGCCGCCCGAATTTCCACCCTGCTGGCAGGGCTGGGCATGGAGATGAGTGCCCTCTTTAGCTCCACCAAGCCAAGGATGAGAAAGCAGGTGGAGCCAGGCCTGGGGACACAGCCTCTGGGGAGCACCTCACCCTGGGTTCCAAGAGTGGCCCTTCTGCTCTACAGCCAAGACCTCCGTCCTGGCTGTGGCAGGAGGTTTGTGACACAAACTCTGAATCCCTTTCATCCCCAGCGTCTGAGGCCACAGCATAATCCTCAATGCAGCAGGCTGGCATAGGGGGAGGTTCTTGGCCAGAGTGACCAAGATCCCATCTGAGGGGTCCTTGCCATGCCAGGGCAGGCAGCCCCACACCTAGTGTCGGCTGGCAGGGTAGCTGCCCAGGGGTTCCCCTGGCAGGAGCCAGGCAGCTTAGAGAACAGCCTTGTGAGGTGCCTGGTGAAAGAGACTCCCCACCTTCGGGGGCCTCCGGTGCTGTGGCCTGCTTGGCGGCCTGTCCAGCAGCTCTCAGAGTGCCGGAGAGGCCCGAGTGCTGCCAGAGCGGTCCTGGTGTGAGTGGGTGGTTTTGTCTGGCTGGGCTAGCGGGCCTGGTGGAGGTAAGGAGCTGGGTTGGGCCAGTGGGAGCCACGCAGGACCTGGGCTGCAGGGAGGGGAGGATGCTGGCGGACGAGCTGCCCGTCCGGTGTCCAAGGAGGGTGGAGAGATGTGCCCAGCATAGACCTCACAGGCTGGGGCACCTGGGTGGGGGCGTGGTGGGAGGACGCAGCCTGTTGGCTTTGGTATGTCAGAGGAAAGCAGGTCTGGACGGGGTCTGGAGTCAGTCGCGGCCTGGGTGCTACTGGACTGGGGGGCTGGATGGGCAGGTAGAGGATGTGGGATGCCCACGGGGCTTTGAGTGGAAACATTGGTGGGGATCTGGTGGTCAGCAGCCACCTTCATCACAGAAACCCGACGCCCCATCCGAATTACCCTCTCGGGAGGGGCCCCAGCTTCTCTGAGCGCCAGCCCTGCTGAGACCCAAGCGCCCCTATACCCAGGCCTGGGCCGCTTAGCTGCTGGGCCGTGGGGGAGCCGGGAGGCCCAGGCTGCCGGCCAAGATGGGGCGCAGCACCTGCAGCGGGCGCCGGCGGGCGGCGGGGACCTGGCCGGAGGGGCCGCCCGCGGTTTCCAGGGAGACGGGGGCGGCACGCAGCGCGGCGGGGGCTTCGGGAGGAAGCTCGTCCCCGCGCCGGGAGCCGCCGCCCTCGGCCGTGCGCGCCAGTGCGGCTGTAGAGCTGCCCGGGGCGGCTGCGGCGGGAGTCTCACCGCAGCCCCCGCCGCACCCCCGCCGGCTCTTCGCCTCCCGCGAACCCTCCCGCCCGGCCCCGCTCTGCCGCCCTCCCCGGCCCGAGCACCTGCACCGGGAGCCGCCACCGCCGCGAAGGGGTCCCGCGCCCGCCGCGCTGGAAGCCAGGCCGGAGGACTCCGTGGCGCACCCGCACCCGCATCCCCGGTCGCCACCGCTCCTCGTCGCCATCGTGGTCCCCGCCGACTCCGCTCCGTCCTGCCCCCTTGGCCACCGCGCCCCATCCTCCCCTCCGCCGCGGCCCCATCCCCGTCCTGCCCCTCCCGTCGGGAGCCCGCGGCCCATCCCCGTTTCCACCCGGTCCATCGCCCCAGCAGCGCCCACCCCGGCCCCTCCCCGCCCCCGCCGCCCTCCGCGCCGCTCCCGGCTCCCGCATTTACCG